>JAQFZU010000700.1:0-20528 GCA_034696185.1 Henia vesuviana | reverse complement strand
TTTCAATAAGTTTAATCGTAGACATAAAAGTCATGTTTAATTTTTTTGCATTAAACTGCATTATTTATGCATAATATCTACAGCTTTAATTTCCAAACAATTATTTTACCAGGAAATAATTCAAAGGAAAAATTTCTCAATTATTCTCAGGATGATCAAAATTCACAGTAATTCACCTCGAATTCTTCGATTCTTGCTTGCATACTGAAAGATCAATAGCAAAATTAGCATTTATAGTAGTCACTATAAGCTAATCAGCACTTTCTTGAATTTCAAAGCAAATGTTTTGGATATTGCTTTCAACAAATAGCCAGTAGATGGTCATGTTTATGTAGATGACTAATTTTTGACACACTTATTTTTATCGACTTTTTTCAAACAGATTTCGACAGGAAAAATTGAAATAAGCAAAATAGGTTGAGGATCAGTTGTTTGTTTGGCAGTGATTAAATGAATGGAAATTGATCTTACAACACATGTGCTATACAAATAATTATTTTGCTTAATATATTGTAATTTGAATTATGGTTGACTGGAAACATTGTAATGTTTTTGTTAGAACATTTCACAATTTATTTTCATAATTTTATTATTTCCAAAAGAAAGATAACTATTACGGATCTGTTATTACTTACATCAATACTCATTCTTAATTCTGTTTCTGAATAGAATTGAGCATATCATTTGGAATGTTGTTAAATATTTCAGTCTGTGTACTGAGTATGAAAATGAATAATGCGTTAGGAAATAAATTTATAATTTGTATTCTAAATCTTAGATTTTAACAACTAGCAAACATAAAATTTACAACTTTACAAGAATTGACATACGCAATGTAAATAAGTTTTATGGAAGCAAAAAGATGGGTGAATTGTGAGAAAAATGTAAACTATAGCATTCATAAAGGTACAATAGCATTTAATGTAAAATGGATAGACAACTGCCAACTAATGTAGACAGTAATATGTGGCACTCTAAAAATTCAGTTTTTAAATTTTACTATTTGAATTGTTAAATGCTATTTTTTCTTTTTCTGCCTTTTGCATTATGATAATCATATTGTAATCAAAATTATAGTTTTTATTGTTTGTGTCAGTAACTACAGGATTTTTTTACAATTTAATTCTTTATACACAGTATTGATGAAAGTTTGCTGGAATCCACGGCAACACACTGATGTTGCGTTTCTATGGTTAGGTGGTTAGTTGGTTTTCAAGTTTTTTGAAAATTAGGGTAATTATATATTAGCCTTTATTTCTGCTATTCCATTAAACATCAATGCCAGGAGACGAGCTTTTGCTTTCAAATGTTGCCACTCTGGGGATCTTTAAAAGGCAATGATAATCATCTTGTCTTGTTTCCGGGAATTAATTTACTTTACTCTTATTTGAACACTTTACAGCAAACTAGCGATTATTAGATAGAGAAAAAACTGGACGCGAATCGGTATATAATGTAAACGGATTGGGTCTTTATTAGATTACTCACTGATGGAGCCGTGGCTCTTACAAAAGCTTCGGAATAATGATTCCACTCTACGGTTGGGCCGCGGAGGGGTTTCTACACGTGGCTCGGATCGTGGTCCTGGTTCGCTCGGTTGAGCACGCGTCGATGCTCGAAAGTCTCACTCGACGATTTGAATCTGACCTGTTAGTCAGTATAACACATGTTGCAGCGGGTCCTCGGTCCTCGATCAATCCTATACTTTGGTATGGTCTGACGGTGTAGTATTTGAGGTTCTTGCTGTTCTGGTTGTGTTGGTTTGGTTTGATTTTACTGATGGTTTACTTCTTGTCGTGGCCTTATTTATTATCTCCCAACTCTGGTGGAGATTCCGGGGATAATCTCGGCGCCGACGAGTCGCCATTGACCACTTGGACAGGAACTGCCAACAAAAGGTGTTGGTCGATGACTGTCCATCTTCAGTGCGCTGCCTCACGATCCCTTTTGTTCCAAGCGGGGTCGAGGAGTGAGGCCGAGGTCAAGGCGGTCAATTTCTGCCATCTGGACGCGACGATGAGGTCGCGACATTATCGTGACCCCAATAATATATGAAATATTAATTGAGATCACGACAATCTAAATATGTGACCATCAGCTTAAAATCTTTTCTGAAAAACGGTCACACTTTTTTTAAAGATTTGCTCATTTTTTTCTAAGTTTAATCATTTATATATGTATATTGAAAATACTACATATGACTGTAAAAATATATTTTGTTTTGCAATATAAAATATAAAATGTGTTTCTGTATTATCAATAAAAACAATGAATAGTGACTCTCAACTCAGATATCCATGGATAACAACTTATCTGGGAAAAAGTAAGTAGCAACTTTTTTAATTACTTTTAAAGTGAGGTAGTATGCAATGAGTAAGTCTAGTTCCAGCACAGGAGAATTTAAATCATATCTAGAAGGTAGATGAATTGACAATAATAATTACTGGAGAAAATTGTTGTGAGGCATAAACTAAATATTTGGATTTATAAGTTTCCACTGCAAATAAGCGTTTTCTTACTCAACTGTCATCAATCACATGCACAATTAACTTGAATTTTACATACATTAACTAATAGATGATTTTGTTTGTTAGAAACATATCTGCATAAATCTTAATGTATTCTTTGAATCTTTGAATTATGTGGTAATAAATGTAAATGATGTATGTAAATATCAAATGCGTAATAAAGAACGCCATTCTATTTTATTAAATGTTTGCATACTTAAAATTTTTTTTTTTTTTACTTTTAATTGTTTTTTCAACTTTAAAAATTTGAATGAAAAATTCTATTTTGTCATTTATAAAAGATTAAATTCGAGGAGACAAATGATATTAAATTTTTAAGAGATCTTAAAACAGGTTTATGATTATGATTTGAAGAAAGGAATTTAGCACAATGTGTCAACTCTTTGGCTTTTGGATTCATACAACTCAAAAGGTTGAATTATGTTTTTGATATGGGGATTAACATGACCACTTTAACTAAAGTGGACATTTTACATGGGAGAACTGGTTGATAAAAATGGGTTCACACCACTAGAGTAGATTACATTGTAGTATTTGTTTTGTTAAGAAAGTCAAGCCAAACGGGATTAATTACAAAGTACACTTGCACATGTTATCAGAAATGTTAAAGTTCAGGTTAAGTCTTAAAACTGAAAACAAACATTTTTTTATATTTATTTGAAGGAAGGAAATAAAGCTATACATCACTTTTATTGTAAATTTAAACATTTGGTAAAAAACAGTAAATAACAATTCTAATTTATTATTTATACTTTGATTAGGTTAACACAACATGATGCAGCAGTCACTTTGAAAGTAAGAATTTTGTTTTATTGTAAAACAACATTTTTTGATAAAGATAATTTATTAAACGAATATTTTCAAGAATCAATGACAATGCGCGAAATTTTTTAAGAATTCAACAATAGTTTGATTTTTTTGGCGGGAGTGCACCAAGGTGATTCTAATTCTTTAACATCGATATATAGATATGGAATAATATGAAATTTAATTTTGATTAACATCGAGTCCATTAATGAATTCAAAATTATCTTTAAAAAGTATAAATTAAAAGGCGTTTTCTTATTGTGCGATGTTATTGATTCAATTTAATTATGGAAAATTTAATGAATCGATGACGATTTTTTTTTTGTTATTTAATTGTATTAACGAAAGATGTCAATGTTTAATCAATTATTGTCATCGCTTTTTGTAAATTATGTAAATTAATACGAATTTAGTTATCGAGAATTGTTTTATTCGCAGATTCGTTTGAAGTTTTAGCGCGAGCGGACGTGTTAAGTCTATCGTCGAATGTCTTTGCACGCTTGGTGTACCATGCTCGGTGCCGCTGGTGTGGAATTCTTGCCTGTGAGTTTGCTTGTCTTCGAACATTTAGGTTTAATCTTGTCTTTATTACATTCGTATGTAAGTGTGTATTAAATAAAATACTACTTCATAACTTAGTTTATTTTATTTTTATTTTATTTAATAAAAACTTTGTATTTTCTACAACAATTCAAATTCTAATTTCGAATTTTGTTTAAATTTACTTGAACTTAGTATTATTCAAAATTGCTGAAAGTTTTTAATTTAAATTACCTTTTAAATCTGCTAGAGAATTGTTAATATTTTTAAACTTAATTATTTTTACATTATGTTTTAACCAGAAATTTCTTAGTGCCGGTGATTGCATTTAAATCTAAAATAAAAGCAAAGCAAACAAATGATAGATGCTTAACTTACCTATTTGATAGTTTTGACTAAATATTAGCAATATAAACTAAAATATAAATAAATTTAAATTAAAGACGCTTTAGTTGAATCTTTAAACATATATAATTTGGACACTAAAAGATGAATTTTAATTAGTACGTGTATAGCCTAAGGATAAACAATTTAAAATATATAAAACTAATATTAAATGAAAAGTAATAACAGACTAAAGACTTGCTTTAAATTTAAAATTTCGACGAAAAATTACCTTAAAGTGGCGATGTTAAACTACGAAGTAACGAATGCAAATATACAAACGACCAATGAGAAATGAATCGAATTCTACATGATATCACCCATCGTTAATTGGTCGATACTAAAATTAATCTTATTGCGCATGATCACGGACTTTATAATACTTTCTCGGTTAACAATACGAGTTAGCAAAATTGCGGAAAAGATGCCACAGAAACTTTTTACAAATAATCTAAACACCTCCGTACCTCTATTATTAAATAATAAATCGATTGCTGTAGTTAAAATTAGTCGATCTATTATCGTTAACGAGTTATAATGACTTTTTAAACATTTTTAATAATGTGCGCATGCGCAGAACCGCCATTTTGAAAAAGATTTGATTCCCCCGCGGCTGCAAACTTTTTTTTTCACAAAATAAATACTTTCTGAGAATAGGATACCTTTGGAGTCCATTAGTCGAAGCGCTTTAACTGTGAATTTGAATAAATTTTAAAAAGTGGCGCTGTGTGTATAATATGCTAATTTTTAATTATAAAAAGACGCCATTATGCGGCTATTACACGACTTAATTAAATAAAATTCCAGGGTAAAGCGCTTCGACTAATGGCTTCCAAAGGTGTCCTATTCTCAGAAAGTATTTATTTTGCGAAAAAAAAGTTTTGATCCCCCCGCGGCTACAAACGTTTTCAAGATGGCGGTTCTGCGCATGCGCACATTATTAAAAGATTTTTAAAAACCGTTATAACTCGCGAACGATTATAGATCGATGAATTTTAACAAACGCAATCGATTTATTATTTAAAAATAAAGGTACGCAGGTGTTTGGTTTATTAGTAAAATGTTTATTTCGTATTCTTTCCGAGGTTTTTTATAACTCGATGTTGGAACTTAGAAATTATTTAAAGTCCGTGATCATGCGCAATATCATTTACTCTCGTATCGTCCGATCACTATAGGCTACCGTACCGTATAGATATTGATTCAATTCTCATTGACCGTTTGTATAGTTGTAATTTATTTCATCGCATCGAAGTTTAATCTCGCTACTTCGTCCACTTCAACGACTTTTGTCGACGATACATCTTTGAATTTGGAGTTAATGACTTATCTTTTTAAACAGTTATTTATTCATATCATTTAATTAAAGTTGCAGTTTCTGTTGTTTTGAATTTCGCGCGCTCCATAAATCACAGCTAGTAAATGTTAAATTGATAGTCACGTTTGTATGCATTTACCAGTGTCTGGGTTATTATCTTTTTTTGCGAAATTTGTAATGTAAATTTAACTTTAAGATTCTACTTAGTGATTCCTATTTAAATAGAGTTGAGATATGTGTTTAATTTAACTTTTCGTTTGAATAATTGTAACATTCTTATATTTTACAAATTCAAGTGCAATGGTCAGCTACATAAAGATAAAATAATTATTTAAAACTTATTTTTTGAAGTTCAGAAAATCAAAGTTATTTTGATTAAGTTATAAGGTAAAATACGATGAAATTTTTTAAAAATTATACTAAGTCAAAAGTTTGAGATTTTGTAAATATTTTCTCGAATAAAATTGTTAAAAGTATTTATTTAGCATTTACTTATACACATAAAATGAAAGAAATGAAAGATGGGCAAATCCACGGATCCCAAATCCTTTTCTTTAATGTTCCTGACTAACCTACGTAAAGAAATAAGATAATATATTACGATGCAACATCTAGAAAAACAATTAGATTAACAAACTGAAAAAGATGAAGCTTATAATGATTAACAAGTAAGTAAATGCATTTAAGTTTTTGCAGCAAAAAGAAAAAATAAAATTAAAAAATTGTTATTTTCCTCATTTTAATATCTAAACGGAAATTATAAATGGAAATTTAATTTTGATAGAAATAAAATTAAAATTCAGTCGTTTATCTGGTTTTGATAAAACCCATTTTAATAAATAAAACTAACCTTAATAATAATTATCCCTAGAGCGAGTAGACACTTTGTTTATGAATACTCGCTCGAATACTTTAAGCGCAGCTACGAAATGGAAAATTCTCAAGAACTAAATCTCGCTATGTACTGATTAGCATAATCTACGTATGAAATGATAAAGGGAAATGACATCTCTCGTTGAGTCTTCTGAACCAAATGAAGTAAATTTACGATGATGATAGTTTTGTAGCAAATACCTATTGAAATCTGTAATTTAGCGTAGCATTTTGTATCTTCAAATTATTAAAACGAATTTTTACGAATTATTTACTTATGAAAAATTATTTCTTAAAGGTTTTCGTTTGAACAAACAAAAATTTAGTCTCTAAATTACTCATTTAATAAATAACAAATCTGGTAGTTTACCAAAACTTAAATATTTTACCATTTTATATTTTACCTCTCAATGCGGAGTTTTTAATCTCGGATTTCTCAAAATCCGCAACACGATTTTAATAAAATTTTACACACGTTAAGTACAATCCTTGGGGTATGTTTGATCCAAATTTTAGACCCCCTACTGGGCTCGTTCCAGTTTGGCAGGTTTTCGAGCATGGCGGCTGAAATCTTAAATGTATTACCATCGCCTTGTCAACGCGGAGTTTTCAATCTCGGATTTTTCAAAATCTAAACTACCAATTTTAATAAAATTTTACACACACTCAGCACACTTTTTGGGATATGTTTGGTACAAATTTAGATCCCCGACTCGTCTCCATATTATGGGGAAACCACAGAAAACCCAATACAGTTGGCTACAGTAGCAGCAACTATTAGGATTCTAATTACTTGATACACAGAATAATTACAAGTTCTCACAGAATTTGGTATAGCAGCAACTAAAAACAAGATTTTAATCGCTTGACACACACAATACTTACAATATACAGACGGCGGTTCAAATTTCAAACTGCGATCTGAAATTTGGATCGAATATACTCCAAAAAGTGTACTTGGTGTGTGTAAAATTTTATTACAATCAGTGGTTCAGATTTTGTAAAATCCGAGATTAAAAACTCCGCATTGACAGCTGATGGTAACACATTTAAGATTTCAGCAGCCATGCTCAAAAGGCAGCAAAACTGGAACAAGGCGAGTCTTGGGTCTAAAATTTGGACCCATCATAGCTCTGGGGAAGTACTAATTGTGGGCTAAATTTGGTTAAAATCGATGGATCGAATTGTGAGAAATCCGAGATTAAAAACTCCGCATTGACAGGCGATGGTAATGCGTTTAAGGATTCAGCGGCCATGCTCGAAAGGCTGCCAAACTGGAATTAGGCAAATCGGTTGTCTGAAATTTAATCCCGACATAGTCCAGGGGTGATCTAAATTTGGGCCAAATTTGGTTAAAATCGATGGTTCGGAAATTGAGAAATCTCGGATTTCTTGAACCAAGTTCACGAAATTTTGAACTTGGTTGATGGATTGCGGATATCTAACAGCAAAATTAAACGATTTAAAATAGTGCCGTGGAGTGATTAGCCAATACACTACTATTGCTTCGAAAAAACAGTCGATGAATGACCAAAAACTGTTATTAAAAAAATATTTATATTATATCTTAATATCTAATTATGTTCAACAGTATCAAAATTTTTTAATATTATAACCATAAATTTCATGTATATGTAGAATTTATTTTTTGAATATACTTTTTAAATTTTTATAACTAGATATTTTTATTTTGATATGTACTTTTAAATTTATTATATGTACAAACTTTAATTTGTATATAAACTTTTAAAAATTATAGTATACAAGTATAACATGAAAATGATCATTTGGCATTCCACATACAGTTACTTTTTACAACTTTGCCTAAAACTCATTACAACTTTGTCCAAAACTTGTAATAACTTTGCCCAAAACTCGTAAGAACTTTGCCCAAAACTCGTAAAAGCTTTGCCCAAAACTCATTACAACTTTTTCCAAAACTCGTAATAACTTTGCCCGAAACTTGTAAAAACTTTGCCCAAAACTTGTTACAACTTTTATAAAAACTTAACATTAATGTCAATAACTTGTTACAATCACCATAAACTTTGTTAAATCTGTCAATTATTATCAAACTTCATAACACTTAGTTGATATGTTTTTAAAACTGCCAATTTGCTTAAAACTTGACGAACATATTACTTTGCCAACAACTAGTTAAAGTTAATCAAAAACTATTAGTGTCTCATACAAAAACGGCTTGAAAAGTTGAGAGAAACATTTAAAAGCTAACAAAAACTTGCTACATCTTTGTCAATCTTTGTCAATTTACACTCACGTCTAAAAACAATTTCAACATTGCCAAAACTTCGAGACAACTTCGCCCAAAACATAGAAAAAAGTCGCATAAAACGTTTGAAAAATTCATCCACAATTGCGTAAGACTTTGCTAAAAACTGTATCCAACATTTCTGTTTTTACTTGCAAATTCTACAAAACGTTTTCAAAAGTCCGAGAATTTCGTCAAAAGATCTTAAAGAAATGTAAAAACGTTTGTGGAGAATTGTCAAGTTCTGTAAATTAATTAAAAGTTTTTTAAATCACACACAAAATAGAATTTGTTATTTTTTGGATCAAACTGAAGATTTTTTTTACCAAAAATCCACTTAAACTAAACAAACAACCTTTGAACAACTGTCGAGTTATCTCATCGCTATAAACTTGCACCGATTCAACATCCTTCCTTAAATCAATTATACACCTTAAATTCGTACAAATATCATTCAACAAAATTAAATTTGGATTGGAAAATTTCTTTATTTTCAATTTGTATCAGCTGTCAATCGCACGTTCAAAATATACACATAAAACTTCCAATTTATTGGCAACTGCAAACAACTGTAGTAAAACAGGACTGTTAAAATTAAATTATAAAAATTACGCTCACGTTTTACTACAGACGTACCGTGTGATACGAGTCAGTTATTTGACATTAAATTAAATTAAATTTGACATAAAATGCATATTAGAAATTGTTGAATATTTGAAAAACTAGATGTCGCCACTATACGATTATTTTAAAATTAGTTATGTTTTTAATCCCCTGGATGTCGCCACGGTCTATGGAAAAAATGCACGCACCATTAAAAACCTAAAATAAGTCTAAATTAAATTGTATTTCAGTAGATTTTGTGAGATTTCATGGTTTAATAAATAAAATAGCGTTTTAATGTAAAATAACTTATATTTGTTTTTATTTGCCTTTATAAACGATTATACAAACAGATAATCAATTTTTTTCAAATACTTTGTTAAATATTCATCCCTATCCATTTTACTATTTGTAACAAAGTATTTGTTGTTTTAACAATATATTTTCAAACTCTTAACCAAAATTTTGATGTTTTAAGAATGTTTTGTAAAAATCTTTGATTGAATGTTAAACAAATATTATGGCAATTTTATATGATATTTTTGTAAATATTTTCGGAATTTTCAGGTAATGTCTTTAAGTTTTGGCATTGTTTAAAATTGTTTTTAAATGTGATAGTATTTGATGAAGGTTGACAAAGATGTCCAGGTTTTTGCTAGCTTTAAATGTTTATCCAAACTTTTTAAGCTGTTTTTGTAGTTTCTTACCAGTTGATAGCAAGGTTAATAAATTCGTGAAGTTTTAAGCAAATTGACAGTTTTAAAAACCTATCAATTACGTTTACGAAGTTTGATAAAAACTGACAAAGATTTAACAAGGTTTATGGTGAATGTGACAAGTTATTGGCATTTTTAATCAAAACCATCAAAGTTTTAATAACTTATTGACATTAATGTTAAGTTTTCATAACAGTTGTAACAAGTTTTGGACAAAGTTTTAACGAGTTTTTGACAAACGTTTAATGAGTTTTGAAGCAAAGTTGTAACTAGTTTTAAGCAAAGTTCTAACTAGTTTTGAGCAAAGTTCTAACGAGTTTTGAGCAAAGTTGTAAAGGTTTTTGGCAAATTTTTAACAAGTTATAAGTAAAGTTGGAACGAGTTTCAGGCAGAGTTTTATTATCGGTTTTAAAAAGTTTTGATATGTTACGGGCAGATTTGCTATTTACAAAATGAGGAATTCTGAAATTAAATTTTTGTTTGTTCAAACGAAAACTTTTAAGCAATGGTTTTTATAAGTAAATAGTTTTTATAAACTCGTTTTAGTAATTTTATGGAACACCAAATGATCATTTTTTATGGTATATACTATAACTTTTAAAATTCTACATACAAATTAAAGTTTATACATATAATAAATTAAAAAGTAAATACCAAAATAAAAGTTTATATTTATAAAAATTTCAAAACTATATAAAAATAAAAGTATATATATGTATAAGAATACAAAAATATATTAAAAAAATTAATTATACATATAAATATAAAATTTATAGTTATAATAGCAAAAGATTTTGATATTATTAAACAATCTTATCATTCGATATTAAGATGATATAAACATTTTTTTAATAACTAAATTTTTAGTCATTTATTGATTGTTTTTTTCCATGCAATAGCTAGTGTGTTGGCTTGATTTTGCAGTTGAATGACCGCAATCAATCGACCAAGTTCAAACCTGGATTTCTCAAAATGCAAGCCATCGATTATAACCAAATTTGGCCAACATTTAGTACACCCTCAGGGTGACGTCTGGTCTAAATTTCAGATCCGCAACTCCTCTAGGTCCAGTTTGGTAGCCTTTCGAGCATGCCCGCTAAAACCTTATACGTATTATCATCGCCTGTCAATGCGGAGTTTTTAATCTTGGATTTCTTAAAATCCGAAACACCTATTGTAATAAAATTTTATACACATTTAGTACATTTTTTGGAGTATATCCGGTCCAAATTTCAGACCCCCAACTTATCTCGTTCCAATTTGGCAGCCTTTCGAGCATGGCCGCTGAAACCTTAAATATATTACCATCGCCTGACAATGCAAAGTTTTTAATCTCGAATTTTTTAGAATTCAAAACACTAATTTTAATAACATTGTACACACATTAAGTACAGCTCTTGAGGTACGTTCAGTTTAGATTTCAGACTTCCAACTTGTCTCGTTCCAGTTTGGCAGCCTTTCGAGCATGGCCGCTAAAACCTTATATGTATTGGCATCGCTTGTCAATGCGGTGTTTTCAATCTCGGATTGGTTTAGATTTTAAAATTTTTATTTTAATAAAATTTTTCACACACCCAGTACACTCTTTGGATTATGTTCGGTTCAAATTTCAAACTCCCGATTCGTCGCTTATTGGGAAAACTAAAGAAAACCTAATGCACTTGGCTATCAGATATGTTTCTGTACTGGCACAAGTTCTCACAGAATTCGGTATATCAGCATCTAGAAACAAGATTCTAATCGCTTGACACACACAATTCTTACAACATACAGACGGCGGTCCAGATTTCAGACGACGATCTAAAATTGCGATCGAATATACTCCAAAGAGTGTTTTTAAAATGTGTAAAATTTTATTAAAATCGGTGTTTCAGATTTTAAGAAATCACAGATTGAAAACTTCACATTGATAAGATGATGGAAATACATTTAAAGTTTCAGCGGCCAACTCGAGCCAAGTTGGGGGTCTAAAATTTAAACCATAATACCCCAAAAACTGTACTTAATGTGTGTAAAATTCTATTAAAATCGGTGCTTTAGATTTTGAAAAATCCGAGATAGAAAACTCCGCATTGACAAAACGATGGAAATACATTTAAAGTTTCAGCGGCCATGCTCGAAAAGCTGCCAAACTGGAACGAGACGAGTTGGGGATCTAAAATGTAGACCAAACACACCTCAAGGGTTATACTTAACATGTGTAAAGTTTTATTAAAATCAGTGTTGCAGATTTTGAGAAATCCGAGATTAAAAACCCCGCATTGAGAGGCGATGGTAATACATTTAAGGTTTTAGCGGCCACCTTCGAAAGGCTGTAAAATCTAAACGAGTTAAGTCGGGAATCTGAAATTTGGACCCGACATGGCCCAGGGAGTGTATTAAATGTGAGTCAAATTTTTTTTTAAATCGATAGTTTAATTTTGAGAAATCCAAGATTGAAAACTTTGCATAGGTCAGGTTAGGTTAGGTTAGGCGATTGTAATACATTTGACGTATTTTAGCGAATGCAATTGATTTACTATTTAAATATAAAAGTACGCAGGTGTTTAAGTTTATTAGTAAAGTGTTTATTTCGTATCTTATTCGACATTTCCTTAAACTCGAAGTTGGAACTTAGAAATTTATTTCGAGTCCATGTGCAATATGATGTGCAATATGTGCAATGTGATTTACTTTAGTATCGTTCGATCACTATAGGCTACCGTGTATAAATTGATCGTTTAGATAAATAAACAAAATATCCCCCGACTCGGAAGTGTTGCGTAAGCATATTTTAACATATTAAATTAAGTAGATTAAAAGTGGAAAAAAAAACTTGGAAATTAATTAAAAATTAAAAATAAAATAAATAAATGCAAATATATAAACAACCATTAAAAATAATGCTATATTACTCTCATTACATTATTACCTTCGTTGATGTATCTTGCTGAGCCTGTTCTGAAAATGCCTCCAATAGCAATGCCATCTATGAAAACAACGCAATAACACAAAATCATGGCATTAGACATACCCAGTAACCAATGCCATCTCTGATCATTAAACATAAAAATTAAATCGAACCGAAATCTCCCATTGTCTTTTAAATGATATAAAATTTATAAAAATTATTTTTCTGCACTTTAAAAAATACGAAGTAAAAATAATAATCATCAAATTTCCGTTCACATCCAAATATCCACTTTGTAACCTCAGATCCACAGGGTCTTCATCAATTACTTATTGAAATTAAAAATTAGTAATATCGACTCAAACTTCAAATTAAACTATTCTTCTCATTTACCCTTAGACCTTCTAGGAGCAGATACCGCAGTTTATAGTACCATCTAAACCTGGCTGTTTGCCTTACTTTCTAAACTGACCTTTATCTGCATTGCCAACATGACCCTTTTTTCCAATCTCAGCATCGGTCCGAAGCTGTCATCCATCATCCAATTTTTGAAACTCTAATAATAAAAGTATTTGGTCTCTGTAAACCCCCCTCCTTCACCTCAATTTCCCTTTCTATTCTTACTTTTTTATCAATCATCTTTTGGAACATTCTGTTTGCTAAACCTTTCTTCCAACCAACCAAACGCCCAATCTTCGTCAATTCTATAACCTTTCGCTTCTTTCATCCTAATCTTATCAATGCTGTCAAACTTGTGACGAATAAAAATGAAAAGTTGAAGAATGAAAAGTGAATTTATGAAAAAAGAAAGAAACAATTGAAACAATAATTATTTAATATTTTATTCTTTTTCAAATGGTCATTAAAATCAGTCGCACAAATTGAATTTTTATTTCACTTCACATTCGAGCTTCACATGAAATTAAATCCCACCATTCAATCGAATCGAGATTGTTTTATTTTTTAATTAATGAAACGACTATTGCTTTTCGTACGGATTAAAATTACCTAAAATAACTTACACTCAAATGGATTAAATAAACCAATGGACTCGTTTCAAAATAACTATATACACATTATTAATTATAGATTAAATTGCTCGTTATATAAACCTTAATATTTACACATTTACAACCCCGATAAAGTATTTTCGAGTCACTTGGGTCCTAACAAGGGTTCGCATTCCGGGATGCAAATTGATACGGCGTCTTCGTCGCCGGACGGAGGACTCAAAAGGCCCAAATTAGTTGGTGCCATTTCCCTCCGCGGTGTCTCGTCCTCGAAAAAACACTGTTCCGTCACCGCAGTCGTCACGTCTCTTTGATCGTAGGCACTGGTCACCGAATCGGCGGCCGGATGATGAGTCCACGTCTCGGACGAGCGCCTGCGGATTCCTCCGACGCCGGTCTCTTGGGTGAAACCGTTGGAGGCGCGGGAACTCGACGTTTCCAAGCCCAAACTGCGCTGATGCGGCAAAGATTCGCGCTCGATCGATGATTGATGCACTTGGAGACTCATTTGTCGAGTCAAATGTCGTCTCGTTGCGACCTCGAGTAGTCGCTCCAACTCGCGCCTTTCTGTCGGACTCAGTTGTTGTAAAACGCCTAAGAAATTCTCGTCTTTGTGTTTTTCTTCTTTAGTTACAGGCACTTCTTCTTGCGTTTCTTCTTTGGGTTGCCGCGTGTCCGAACTGTGTGCGTCCGTAGCGAATTGACGTTTGCTCGGTTTTTGCTCTTCCGATTTTTGTTTACGAGCTTTTGGGCACTGAGAGCCTTCCGAGTCGGTTCTTTCTCTGTCTTCTTTTCTCAGGAGTTGTTGAGCCAACATTTTGATCTCCCAATCGTTGCTGGTGATGGTCGAACCGACGTCGGTTTTTTCATCGGTTTTGTCAAAAACGTCGTCGCTTGCTTCGGAAGCGGTTCGCTCGTGCGTTCGATCGCAGTTGTTGACGTCGTTGTCGTCGTCGTCGCTGTCGTTCGATTCGCGCAGTTGCATCCAATGTCGTTGATGCGCGGTTCCGCTTTCGACTGGGAATTCGACGCGCCACAACTGATCCGGATCGATCTCGAGAGCGGCTTGCGATTCCCACGGACGATGTCGTTCGGACACGCGGTGTCGTTCGGACCACGGGGGTAGCAGCGGCCACGACCTGCGAGGATGCGCCACGTAGCCTGGATGGGTAACGTCGCTTGCCTCTTCAAAGTCGTCTTCGAAGTAGTCGTCGTTGCAACCCGATCGACTTTCGCACGACGATTGACACTTTAAAAAATAAAAAAGATTAAATTTAAATTAATTTAAAATAATTTAAATCAATTATTACGTCATCGTCGTCGACATCTTCTTGCAACGAAATGTCCCGCAAATCGGCATCGAAAATGGGCTGTGGAGTGGCCGATAATCGGCCGGTTTCGGAATCGCCATGTTGCAAAGCGTCTTCCAATCGTCGAATAATCACGTCCTTACGTCTCACTTCTTCTTCGAGTGACACAAGGCGTGATTTAAATTGTTGCTGGATATCTTCCTACATTAAAAAATAATTTTAAATAAATTTTTAAAAAAATTAAAAAAAAATTTAACCAATCTCGTTTGCAACACTTGTTTAACACCGACTAAAAGATCGGCTAAATATTCTTCGGGTTTAAAGGCGAGTGAAGGATCGAAGAACGAAGGTGGTAACGCACTTCCTTTCATGTTATTCGCCACCGTTTTCTCTAATTTCACTTTAAGTGATCCTAACGAAGTTTTATCTTCACCCTTTATTTAAAAGAAAAAATTATTTATTTATTTAATAAAAATTTTTTTCAATTTTAAAATTTAACCTGTAAATCTTTTTTAACCTCTTTTTTCTCTCCAACGTCACTAATTTTCTCATTAATTTCTTCTTTTTCCACCTTCGGTTCTGTATTATCGACCGAAAGAGTATCATCGGCAACATCGCTCGCTTCTTTTTTTTTAGTTACGGCCGATTTAAATGCTTGCCACCCTGATTTTTTCGCTGGCGCCGTCTTAACGTCCTCTTGATGAGCGCACGAAGCAACCACGTCCGAACTTTCGCCTCCGATCACTGCCCGCGAGGGAGCGGGTTGATGCAGCACCGCGATCGTCACGGCCGTTCGTTGCTCGTCTTTGTTACTAATATCGCTGACCGATCGATTGCCACCGCTGCCATCGTCTCTCAACCACTCCTCCTCCTCCAAGAGGCTCCTCGACCTTTCCACACTTTCGTTTTTCTCCTCCTCCCTCAGTGTTTCGAGCTTCTTGAGGAGCGCAGCTTTGGCCACGGTCAACTTAGCGCCACTCGTGTCCGAATCGTCTTGATGGTCTTTGATTCTGCGCAGTCGGTGGTGTTGTTCTCCACCGTTGTTAGGCATCGGGGACACGGTGACGATCGGAGTCAACTTCTCGCCGATCTCGGTTTTCTCCTTGTCCTCTTTCTCTTTCAACAATTTGAGGCGCTTCAGAATGGGCAACCCCGCGCCAAGGGGTTGTTGTTCCTCGGTTTGGGGTGCCAAAGGCACAGCCGCTTGGATGGATTGTTGCTGCATCGCATCTCGGGTCTGTTTCTCTTTAAGCAGACGCAGACGTTGCAGCAAAGGCAGCCCAGCACCGATCGGGCGATCGGGCACTTGGCCCACGTCCACAGACCATCGTTTGGTCGGCGTCGGTGGTGTGTGACCGGGCGGTTCCGACTGACTATTGACGCGTTGCATCCTGGTGAGGACCCCACGTTGGGACTTGTTTTTTGCACGTTCGTCCGAATCGCATCGGCTCCATGGAAAACGTTTCGCGAATGTCGTGTCACCCACGCGAGCCTCTTCGCCACAGTCGACTTGGGGCCCGTCGTCGGGCGAGTGTGGCAGCGATTCTAATTCCAGTTTAGATTCACAATTTCGACTACTGTTTAAAAATTATACGAAAAAGAATTTAAAATTAATTAAATAAAATTTATTTTTAAATAATTTCTCAACCTGGTTCGTCTCCCGCGATGAAAAATAAAATTCGTCGCGTCTATTTTAAATCGACGAACCATTTGCATCGCGCGGTTCCTGGCCGAAACGCCATTACCGCCCGAGTTTCCGCCGCCGGAAGACGAACCTTTACGTGAATCTGAATCAGCATCTTTTTTGATGCCCGCGGCCGCCATTTTCGCTTCCATAAGTCGTTTACGGCCGAGGCTTTGAAGGATCTCCTGAGCTTCGGGGTAATCCTTCATGGCTGCCAAGATATCCTCGCGAGAAAGACTGAACAGCTCGGAATAGCCGACAGAACGAACATCGGCCGTGCGCCTTAATAAAAAAAAATAATAATCTCATTTTTCTTTCACAATATCAAATTAAACGATCAATCCAACAACGAGTGACTCTTCTATAGTATCAACTCGTGAAATTGATTTACTTGTTCAATCCATCAAGGTTAAGAATCCCGATTTCGCCAAAGAAGTCGCCAGCCTTCATTGTGGTGAGCACTTTACCAGTTTCGCTTTATTTTTAAATAAAAAATCACATCAAATTAACACCAACAAATTAACAATTAATAAAAATCAATACTCACCTTATAACCTCTAATATTCCATCGGCAATAATAAACATTTCCCTGGCCACTTCGCCTTTTCGGCATATGAGATCCCCTGGTGTGAAGATATAAGCCTTCATTTTAAGTACTAAATCGTGTAAGAATTCGGGTTGACATTCTTGAAAGATCGATACCTATACGAATCAATTACATTAATAAAATATAAATTTTTTTTCAAATTTTTTCAAATTTTTATATTTTTTTCTCCAACCTTTTTTAACGTAGTTAAATTAACGTGTAGTGCTAATTCTGTTTTAAGTTTGTCGGGTAAAATACCCAAAGCCGAATTAATGTCGCCACCACCTTGCATTCGTCCTCTGGACCAAGAATAATCGTACCATCGTTGTACTCGTCGCTGCATGTCTCTGGGCACTTTATGTTGTCTCATGTATAATTTAGCACCGTCCTGCGAATAATGGGTGAATATATTTTTTGAATTGTCAAATATAAATTGATTTCACTTACGAGTAGTCGTTCAAATTCCAATCGACTCGCATTTCTATTTGTGATCACATTTCCTACTTGTCCTGTAAAGATGTTTCATTCTTACTTAAGTTTTTTATTTTTAAAGAAAATAAAAAAAGTGGGTTTTTGAGTAGCAGTTTTAAGGATTTAGCCGAGATTTAAAATCCTTCTTGGGTAAGAAGTATTGGCAAAGTGGTAAATTCAAGCGCCATTTTCGGGTCCTCGAGTTTGGGAGTTTGAAAATGGCTGTTGGAAATATTATTACATTATTAATTGAAAATGTTAACTTAGCTATTCACTCGAGTATCATCTAAAGTGCAATCGGTTACTAAGACGATAGTTAGTAATTAACAGAATTGAAAATCTGTCATTGGCATTTTTTTAGATTTATTTTTTAAAATAAAAATAAAAATTTATTTTTTGATTCATTTTTAAAGTTAATTTGAATTTTAGTAATTTAAAAAAAAAAATTTTTTTTTTCTCGCTTCGAATATCGCACAAACGATTTTCAACATTGGATTTCCATTCATCACTAAAACGTAGTCAACTTGTGCGGTTTTCTCATGTCAGCAGAATTCGATTGAATGGAAAGAATTAAAGCTGAGAAGATGTCAAAGTCAAAAGATCAACTCCACCAGCAACTAACGGCTATAAAAAGCCTTGCAGCACTAATTGGTTGGTCGCAATTCCATCACCCGCAGTCGAATTGGAAATTAATTCACTAATTTGAATACGAAATTTATATTTTTCTTATTCCCCTTTTTTAATTCCAAATTAAATGGAAATAAAATCGAGTTTAAATTCGTCAATATAAATTTTAATCCCAAAAAGATAAAATAAGAAAAGATTGAGAATCAATAACGTGATTTCAAACTCGAGGCTAAAAAAAAATTCTCATTAAAAACATCAACTTTAATTAGACCCATTTCATTAATTCGATACAAAATTCCTTTATGAAAATTGCAATAAATTAAATTTCAACTTTGTTGGATCGCAAGTTGAAAACTTTGACAATTGCAATATTTTTTTATATATTTTTTATTTATTTATTTTGCTTTTGTTTCGCAATCTGTTTTGATTTCTAACTTTGGCAACCGTCCAAACACTGAATTCTTAGTTTCCATGGTTACTGACACTATCGAATCAGAAGTTTCTTATACTTTTGATTCGTTGGCACCGTTTGTTTTACACATTTTAGTCCGAATACATCACTTACCTACAATGGTAGCGAAGATAAAAACACCGATCAAGTAGCTGACTATAGTAAAAAGAAATCTGAAATAGATTAAAATGCAATACGTAAATACAAACAAATTGAAATAGTAATTAAAAATCGACCAATATGGAAAAATAAATTTATTCAAAAACATGTTTACATTTCAAAACCCAATTTCGAATGTATTAAAAACAAAATTTATAATACTTTAATTTTTTATTCATTTTCAAGAGTCCCCAACGCGATTTTAAACTGAAGGCTACTTAAGATTGAGGAGTTGAGATTGAGCTAAGAATGGGTGAAAAATGAAAGATATTTAACCAACCGTGTCTAATATGTTGTAGGAAATTGAATGTTTGTGTTTGTTTTGTTGATGTTGATGTAGTGGAATTTGCCAGTGTCAGTCAGACTAAAGTTGAGCTCGTCGTTTATTAAAGAATTTTACTACTCGAAATTAAATTAATGTAAAAAATAAGAAAAAAAACAAATAAAAGTTGAATTATACGCAGTTTCCACAATTTTCGCAATTTTATAGCAAATAAAAATTAAATTTAATCTTTGCTCGGTTAATTAATCTTAAAATTTTTTTTTTTTTAATTTCACTTAAATTATTCACTATCTTTAATTGCAATCAACTGATGTTTTGTATAACCTCAGCTCATCTCCAGACATTAAATTTTCATTCAAATTCATTTAACCGTTAAATGTAGAATTTTTGGATTTAGGCCAAATGACCTCTTTAACATAACTTTTTAGAATCAGCAATAAAAATTTTAAAAGACTTTTGCTTTTTTATTTGCATTTTTAAAACTTTTTTGTTTCTTCAAACTTTTCAATAAAATTTTTAAAAATTTTATTAATAAATTTTATGATCTCAGATCAATTGCAAAATCAGTAAATCTTAGTTTCATAAAAAAAAAAGTAGAAAATGTGAAAATGTATTTTCATTTTTCTATTCCGACTTATCCTTTATGAGTTTCTTCCACTCGAATTGAACCTCGTGTAGTTTAAGAGGACTTTCACCCGCCCCCGAGTTTCGTTCTTTACCTTTGAGAATAAGAAACGGTAAAGAAACTAAAAAGAAAATTTATCGAAATTGAAATCCATGAGAAAATCCCTATGACCATTTTTTCTGGTTCGCAAAGAAAATTAATAAAATTATCAAAAATCAAAACTCAAAATTCAACATTCATAAAGTAAATTTTTTTTATTTTGACCTCTGCTATTTAACCCTTAATTCCATCTCCCTCTGGTGACCGATGGGGTTAATAAGAGATGACCACGCCCTGTCCCTCAGACCTGATTCCGATCCCGTCAGGTAATGTTGGAAAAACTTTCGTCTGCCGG
>JAQFZU010000699.1:0-20533 GCA_034696185.1 Henia vesuviana | reverse complement strand
TTTTGCTCCATGTTATTGTAGCTCACAGACCCCCTGATGAGACTTCAAGTAATCCCTGGTTGATAACTGTTGATTTAGTTCAAAGATAAATTGTGGTATGAAAACCACAATTAAAGTAAAGAAAACCACTGACATTCATTGTACAAACAATCACATTGTTTTTTGAATATTAATATTACCATAAATAGTATTGTATAAGTAAGTTTTTGAAGATCTCAAAAAATTTCAAAACTAGGGGTAGACTTATACTAGATTCCTTCTTAGAGTGCTCACCCTACCTGTTGCTGATCTTGAAAACTGCAGTTCAGATTTAGAGAACTTTTTTTCAGTACTGACCAACTGTTCCAGACGGCTCTCCGAGTGTTCGGCGAGTGCTGGCTACAATTTTTTGATATGCATTGCAAGTTTGCTTTGTGGTCACATGACATCCTCTGATGTTGATTGGTCATATTTACTGCTTAGCAATGTGGATACAAATTTGATTTGTATCCACGGTGACACTGTAACACTCACATTGCTGCAATCACAATGTAATATGCACATTATAACAGTCACATTGTAATACTCACATTGCTACAATCACATTATGATATGCACTTCTTGCATTTTATTTTTCAATTCCGTTTGTTCCCCTTTTAACTCATTACCTTCCACTTTTTGGCATTACGTAAGTCAATACTTGGGTCTTGTAATCAGGCCAATATGTATGGCGAGCACTGAAAGGCTCGCCAAGTATAAAATGTGTTTACTTACTACAGCAGAACCAGTTTTAAGCCGCAGATTTTGGCTTTATACACCACGTAGACATATATGCCGCAATTTACGGTGCTACATTTTATAATTAGGTGGAATAAAATAGTTGGCATAACCGCAATAAAGACAACGGTGAAATTGATCACCACTTTAGTAAATTGAGGAAAACAAGCAAAAAAACCTTTGCTTTAAAGTTGATTTTAATTACAATGATTGTTCGTGAAGTATCCTGAGTGAAGTAAATGCAGCTTTGTTCCAAAAACGAAAACAAGATTCGCCTTAAGTTTTATTCAAAGCAAATAAAAGTTGTTCCTCATCATCATCTGAAAATGGTGCTTTCAGGCTACATCCCTCAACTCATTAATTTGCATAAGGAGACGTCTTTCTCCAAGGACTTGCTCGTTAGAGGACGAGTTCTCCCACCAACCTCACACTATTCAAATTTAATCCTCTAGGGGTAAAGCAAATCATTCCCAGTATTTGATTAAGTGCGAATGTCACTGAGCTGCTGATGAGTAACTCGTTCGACTATTGCTAGTACCTGTTACTCAAACATGATTATTCTATCATTCAAGACCTACACAATCACAAAAGCCAATTGTGATTTGTGGAAATTAAAAAAAGTCTTTTGTCAATGGCTCTTATTAAAAATTTTTAACTTACAATTAGTCTTTCTTACTTCTCATATGAATAAATTGTATCTTGAAGCTGAATAGCATAAGGAACTATAGACACTAATTGGTATTTATGAACCTATAAAACTTATAAGAAATTCATAAATTGTCTTTTAACCCATAACTAGTAGTAGATTACCCAATAGGTGCACTAGGTAAGCACCTAGGGCCTTGTTGTCTATAGGGGCCTCAAAAATTACATAACAAACTTGTTATTATTTAAGGATTTTATTGTTTTCTCACAAGTATTTGCTCTCTATTATATGTCGTAGTAATGAGAACTGTCTTTTTGTTGTTTGTTGAATATTTTTCTCCAGCAGCAGTTGTATGTATTGTGTATCTTGTGGAAATTATAGGCTTGTTGAATGCTAAATGATGGCCTATGGCCACCCAATAAATAACTATCATTTTTCTTACTTCTTTTATCAAATCTCAATATTTCTTTGCAATGTAAAAGCAAGAAAGAATCCTTAGCAGTTTAGCTCATCAAGATGAATTGAACTGGTTATAGAAACTATGGCTTCTTGATGCAGTACTGTTTTGGATTCTGATTTCTAAATTGTCACAGACTCCAATTTAATTACCACTGATCACGAAACCATAGAGAAACAATCAAGTCAAAGTAAAGTAAATCTAGACTTCTATTAACTTGTCATTTTTGACACTATAAATGCAATATTGCATGTATCATAATAAAACCCATTAAGTAAATGACTTAGTTAAACTTAGCCCTGAAAATAATTGTTTAGTTAGAATAAAGATATGCAAATTTTAGAAATGTTTTGTCATTTTAAAATGTAATTGGTGATAGTATTTTTCCCTAGCTCATTATTGATTTAATTGCATTAGACTATTCAAACTATGCAAATTTTAATATTCTGCATTTTCCATTAGATCAAAGGACAAGTTGTAAAATTAAATTTTTTTTAATTTTAATTAATTGATTAATTAACTATTCATATTTTATCTTTAACAACTTCAACATAAATTAATTATTTCTCAAAGTTGTAAATAAACAAAAAATGTCTGTAAAATCCACATGAATAATATTTGCAGTAGAGATATGCCCTAAATACACAAATTCCATAAATTTGTTTGAATAAACAAAAAGCAGAGTTTTCATAAATTGTTTAGAGACAAAACAAATTTAAATTAAAAATTAAATAAAATTTAAAGTTAAGTTTTTAATAAATTTTTTTAAATAAAATTTTATAAAATTTCAATTTTTCTTGGAAAAAAATTCCAAATTCAATATTTTACTAATAAAATTTTCACTTGACTAATCCACTAATAAAACAGCAAAATATGAGTTAAGGTTCCATGAAAATACATAAACAACGCCCTTATTATGCACATAAATACTAGCATTTTACGGCGCTTCAATAAATTTACATTAAATAAACCCATCTGTGTCATCCCTTTTCAACACCGACATTCATTGCTCGTCACATCAAACAAAATAATGATTCAACACATAATTCATAACTTAACTAAAAATTCCCATCTAACGTATTTTACCATTACATTTATTTCTCTATTCATTAATAACCAAAATAGATCACATATCGCTGGTTGCTCATTAACGTCATCCGATTAGTAGCGGTTCAAACTAATAGGGACTTAGCAAAAACTTTGCTCTATCAGGGCCGTCTCTCCCTCAGCCGGTTACCCGGCGGGGAGACTTTCCTTCTACCCACGCTCAAGTAAACCAAAAAAAATTTTGCGTGTGGTCTCTGGGTTCAAATCTTGGCCAGGCCCCAAATTGTGACCGGCCGTTCCACTGGCTGCTAGGCAGATACAAAGTTTTAAGAAAACTTGGTTGGTTTATTGTTGTAATTATACAGTTTAAATTTAAACAATGAAGTTTTCAGAAACTTGCCAACTCGGTACAAGTTTTGCTAATTCTCTAACAAAAGAAAGTTTTACCAACTCTTAAACAGATCGTTAACAGTGCCGGACAGGGCCGTGCCAAGCAGGGGGTGTAAGGAGTGCACCTGGTGCTAGGATTCAGAGGCAGCATGAAACCCGGATCCGCCTGGTGTGCTGAGCTTTACTATATCTGTTGGGATGGCAAATTAGACCTGTCACCCCAGCACCAACTACTCTTGGCACGGCCCTGGTGCCAGATTTACAAATAAACAAAGTAGACCCAGGCCTAGAAGTCCGCAATTTTTGAGACCTCGAAAGTGCCGATGAAACCTGGTGCTATTTAAGTTTAAGTTATTTTCATGCCCAGAAACAGTGCCGGATTTACCGATAGACCAAGGTAGGTCAAGCCCAGGGCCCCGCAATTTTGGAGTGTCACAAGGGCTTAGTGTTATATAAGGACCACCTTTCTTAGGGGTCCACATTTATTCTAGCAGCCTAAGGCCCATAAAAACCTAAATCCGTTTTGAATAATTCCCTAGTGACGAATTGCCAAGTTAGACATATCAAAGCGCTTTGTCTTACTGCCTTCGTTGATAATACGAAGTGTGTTTGATTAAACTAATGAGAAGTTGAGATTTAAAACTTAAGACATTTGGATACTTGTATAAACAATTTAGTTCCTTGATTAAACATTTCATTTTGGTGTAGTTATATTAGCTGAAATCCCAATTTATTACTGAAAGCTTTAGTTTGACAGTTGATTTTCTCTTAGAGAGCCAAATTGCTTTCAATTTGCTGACTTTCTCAGTAGTATAAATGAAGTGTGGCAGCTTGTTGTTCTGCTCTAAGCCCTTGGAGACTTACTTCCTTCGGCTTAAGATATAAATTGATTAATAACTTAGGAAATATCAGAGAATAAAGTAGATAGTGTCAAAATGCAGGCTTTTATTTAAAAGAATTGAAAATTTAATTTCCTTTTTTCAACTTATTTAAATTTGTGAATTGTTAATTTTCTATTTGGAATTGGAAAAAGAAGAAAATGTTAAGGAAAATATGAAACAGTAGGGAAAATGGAAGAGCACTGCAGACATGCCAAAGTAATTTAAGATGGTTGAGGTGGAATGTGGTGGAATAATTTTGAATGTTGAATTTAAGGGAATGAATTCAATTTGTTTAAATTTAGCTTGGAATTTGTTCAATTTTAGAGCAAACTGGAATAACTTTTGTTTGTGGGTATTTCTTTAAAGGATGAGTTTTAGAACTTTAATGAGAAATGTCTTATTAATGAGATTCTCAAATTGTTGAAATAAATTGGATTTACTTTTAAAAGGTCTATTTTTCGATGATTAAATTCATGGGGAAATAAATACATTAAAAGAAAGTCAGATAAACTTGAAATAAATTTATTTAAAAAACATTAAAAAAATATTTTAAAATATTAAAATATTAAAAAAAACATTTATAAATCTAGTTTTATCAAGGGGTTTGACATAAGGCGAAATGGCGTACGGGAATCACGATTCTACTTGGAATCAGTAGAATCGATGGAATCACTTGGAATCGTTGATTCCACTGATTACAGGAAATCATGCAAAATCTTGCGGAGTCTCATGGAATCGCTTGGAATCGTTGATTCCACTGATTACAGGAAATCAATCAAAATCTTGCGGAGTCTCATGAAATCGTTTGGAATCGCTTGGAATCACTTGGAATCATCTAGAATCGCTTGGAATCGCTTGGAATCACTTGGAATCACTTGGAATCATCTAGAATCGCTTGGAATCGCTTGGAATCACATGGAATCATCTAGAATCGCTTGGAATCGCTTGGAATCACTTGGAATCATCTAGAATCGCTTGGAATCATCTAGAACCGCTTGGAATCGCTTGGAATCACTTGGAATCATCTAGAATCGCTTGGAATTGCTTGGAATCACTTGGAATCATCTAGAATCGTTCGGAATCATCTGGAATCGCTTGGAATAATCTGTAATCACTTGGAATCATTGATTCCACTAATTACAGGAAATCACGCAAAATCTTGTAGAGTCTCATGGAATCGCTTGGAATCGTTGATTCCACTGATAACAGGAAATCATGCAAAATCTCGCGGAATTTCATGGAATCGCTTGTAATCGCTTGGAATCACTTTGAATCATCTGGAATCGCTTTGAATCATCTGGAATCGCTTGGAATCATCTGGAATCGCTTGGAATCACCTTGAATCATCTGGAATCGCTTTGAATCATCTGGAATCGCTTGGAATCATCTGGAATCGCTTGGAATCATCTGGAATTGCTTTGAATCACTAGAATCCAAGTTATTGTAAGACGTACGAGAAATCAGAATCAATGTTAACCCTCCCAAGTTTTATCCATTAAAATTAATTCCCCTGGTGGTGAGATTTATAATGACGATTTAATCCACGCCCTCAAGTGTCACAAACAAGCAATTTCACCATTTTCCCAGCAAAATATAATTTCCCACGGATGATTTACTAAACCCCACTCAAAACTGATCGAAGGATTAAAGCATTAAGAGGATTAAAAGCGGAAAAATAAACTCCAGCCTTCGACACCTTAAACAAACTTTTCCCATCGTAAATTAATAATAGCAAAGTTTTTGCATAATCGGAAGTTTAGAATAAAAAAAATGTCGGTATCGGGGAAAAAGGCGAGAAAAAACGAGAAAAAACGATAAAATCCGACACTAATCGCGCCTCCAACAAACATTTTTCTTGTTAATGGCCAATAAAATAACAAATAAAATTAGCAATAACGTGCCATTTTGGTGTCGTAAATATTTTTAAAAAATTGTTTGATTAATAACTCTTTGATATCCACTAAAATATTCATTTATGTAAATCTTATTTAAATAAAATTAAACAAAATTTCACCTTTTATAAATTCCAAAAAAAATTATCCCAAATTTCACCTTTTATAAATTCCAAAAAAAAATTATCCCAAATTTCACCATTTATAAATTCCAAAAAAAATTATCCCAAATTTCACCTTTTATAAATTCCAAAAAAAATTATCCCAAATTTCACCTTTTATAAATTCCAAAAACAAAATGGTTGTTTCAAAATGGTTTTTCATGAATAATTAATTAATTCTTACAAATTACAATTTAGAAAATGAGTAATTTGTGATCTCTTCATTATTCAGTTGCGAGTATTTTGTTTCAGTTGAATAAAAATGTGAAAAGAAAAAAAGAAATAAACGAAATATAAAAAAAAAATACCCAGAGTGCACTGAGAAATGCAATAAGAGATGTCGAATACCATCAGCAGCTGCCTTGCTACTAAAGTAGAAGAAAAAGAAAAAAAAAAAGTATCTGACATTTTGCCAAAAGCCTCGTCTCCACCTTCGTTTCACGTTAATGTAGGCCATTGCCACACCTTTTTTCTCATCAATATCAATGAATAATCGTGAAGATATGGAAAGAATATTAAGATAATAATTAATTTCATAAAAATTTGATTTTAGAAATCATTTATTTTTCTAAGTTTCGAAATGGCATTAGTTTCGATTTGCAAATGGCGGGTGAGAATTTGTGCGTTGGATTGTGGGTAGTTTAGAATTTATGACAAAAGAAGCAATTATTATCACGGTTCTTATCGTTTACGTCTTTGCGGGATTTGTTTCAACTGTCGTTGATTTTGTCGAATATTTTAACGGGATTTTGGTTGATGATTGAATTGATGGGAATTAAATTGAAATTTTGATATTTTAATTTTGGAAATGATTGAAATGGAGTTGTGGGGGAAATTGGCACTTGATTTGTGAGACATCTTGTAATCTCCGACTAAAGTGAGATCGAAGACGGATTATCACCGTTGGCCATTTCTGGACTGAGAGTGACGTGGCCGGAAATATGTGTTGATTGGGAAACTCAATTTCCGTCACTTACTTCGTTTCTTCTTTTCTGATTCTTTTGGGTGCCAGAGAAAAAGTGAAAAAATAACGAATGACTGGATCAAATAACGTACGTTGTCATTTTTTAGTTGAGTTTTAGTTTTATGCCATACATTTGCATTGGAAATAACGGAACAAGATATATTTTTGGACAGTTTATTATAAATTTATCAAGGGATTCAAATTGTTTATAAGAAAATTCATCAATAATTTCAATTTTAATCTGTTTACTGATTCCAAAAATGTCAAAGACCTAAAGAGAAATATTGAATAAAAGAAAAGCTCCAAAAACCATTGACAGAAAAACCCTTAAAACTTCAAAAATAAACATCAAAGAAACTATCAAAAACTTACAAGAAAACAACAACATAGAAAAATACTCTAAACTCATGAAAACTTAAAAAATCAATACTAAAAACTGCAATAAACTCTTTGTACAAACTTGAAAACAACAAAACAATATATAATTTCCAGCTTATTCAAATTAATAAGTCATCAAATAACCCAAAACCAAACTTTATTGCAGACCAAAACTCTTTAAATTTATAAATTCTAAGTTTATAACATAACTTGCATTAGCCCAAACTCCCTGTTGTCACTATTTCAAGTGACTGAATTGCACAAGAGAAATCTGTGTAAAAAACCTGATACATATAAACATGTAAACATACTCTTAAAAAAATAAGTGGAAAGATACCTAAGGGACCATTCATAAATTATGTAATGCTCCAATGGAGTTGGAGGGAAAATCTGATAATTGTGTTACACAAGTCAAGTGTAACATAAGAGGTAAAGGTAAAATAAAAGTGTTTCTAATCCAGTAAAAATTTGTCAAAGATTGTATTTTTTAAGTTTGGTTATTTATTTGATATTTATTTATTATTTGTTAATATTTTTGACGTTTTGAAGTTTTATGACGTTACAGGAAAAAAGAAATAAGAGGGAGGGAGGTCAGAAATGCCCGTTTTGGAAATGTTACGCAGGAGAAAAAGTCTAGAAATCACCATTTTTGCGTTACGTAATTTATGAACGACCCCTAAAGAATTAGAAATTTCTAATATTTGAGTAGTAAAACGCCTCTATTTGAACATCTCTGCAACTAAAGGTTAATCTTTATGTCTAAACAAACAAATTTGCAGTCTCTATCACCACATAAAATTTATTTCAAATTGTGTAGTGATTTTTAGTATAAATCAACATCCCAAATGGTAAGTGTAACAATAATAAAGATTTTGCAAAGGTCAAAACTTGTAACACTAATGTGGAATTCCTAAGTTGTTACAACATTATGCTTGGTCCAATAGGAATTGTGTTAAAATAGGCCAAATGGTCTCTACATTCGTAAGGTTTTGTTTGTGCGAAGGCCCATGTTGCACATTCACACAGTTTTATGTAATGACTAGGTCACCCATTACATGCGTAACAAGCTTTTTTTGCCTTTGCAAAGTCTCTTACTGTTAACTGTTTTAAAAAACCAAAACAGATTTAAACTTCCAACTTGTTTTACATAAAAAATAGCCAGAATTCACCTTCTACTGCATTGGCAGATTAGATTTTGTGTAATGGATTCGAAAATACTATTTTAACATGCCAGTTAGCAATGCGATGGAACGTCTGATTAACGTTTGTTTGCATTGTGTTAATGTGTGATTGGGAAAACCATGAAATTTCCGACAATTTGGTCGCTTGCTCACACGACCTGAGACTGCATTTATAAAACAATTTAAGTAAAAAATTAGTTACGAAAATTTTTTTGAAATACAAGTTTAATGTTAATATTCTTCGTAAGAAAAGTCTTAAACGTAAGTTGCTTAATAAATAGACCCAGATTACTGCACAATCGCATATTGCACACACCCGATTCTAATGTAAATATGCAGTACAGGTCAAACCTCCCTATAGCGAACAGCGATATAACGAATTCCTCTCTATAGTGAACTAATAATTTTGTCTGGTTCATTCAAATTGGTTATAACGAGGTCTTCTCTATAACAAACCCTGGATATAACAAACATATTTTGCATTCCCCTTGCTGTTCGCTATAGGGAGGTTTGACCTGTATCACATTGTGACGAAAACAGGCACGAAATTCACATCGCAAATGCCTCACATAAAACAGGTTTTACACTTCATAAAATAGTTTTTAAAGTGCATTTAAAAACCAAGAAAGTGTAAAAATAATAATAAAAAAAAAACCTCTTCATTTAACCAATATTGTTAAGAACCCACAATTCACTTCGCACCAATCCCATTAACAAACCCATCCAAACGCAAAATCCAAACAAAACCACAAACTGATTTCAATAGTCGATTTGTTGGGTGTGAAAAAGCAATTTTTCCTCCCAATTATAAGGTATTTGACAAGGCCACAACTGGAGAAATCAGTGGTAAAGTGGGCAAATGAAACGAGCGAATAATTCGCGAGCATGTGACAGCTGTGACTCCCAGTGGAGTTCCGTAGTCAAGAACGAGTGTCTCCGTCACCTGTTCCTCGAAGCTATCGTCACACGAAATGATAAAGAAACGAAAGAAGCCTCTGGTCCCGAGTGGTCGTCTTTTGTTGCTCAACCAAATCGACTGTCAACTTCTAAACCGATTATTAATGTTTAACTTGGAATTTTGGTTGCGGTGATAAGAAACGAACGTAGATATAAATTAAAGATATCCGATCACCAAAACACCATCTTAACAGCATTGTAAGCCTTGGACAAAGCAAAATCACATTGCTGCAATCACAATGTGATATGCACATTATAACAGTCACATTGTGATATGCACATTATAACAGTACACTGGGCCCTTACCGGCTCTATGGGAAGAAAAATGTAAAACGTCAATAAAATTATGATCCGCTGTAAGAAAAAAACGACGTAGTGAAGCCTGGCGCGCACTTATTTAGTTGTAAACAAAACATTTATATCTTTATAGGTGTCCGTAGGCTTCAATGTAAATCCACTCAGTTATTTCTAAGAGTGTAGCATCCCAGCAAGAGGCTCCTAGAATCGTCAGACCCCTGGCCACTGCCCGGTGTGTCTAAAAGACGGCACTGGAATCTATAAAATATCTCTCGCGTGGCTAAAACGAGTTTTACCTGTTAAAATGTTTGCTTATGAATATTTTAAATAATAAATGATGTTCCTTCATTAAATTTTTATTATTCAAAAAGTGAATGTGACGAAAATTAAAATTTAAAATTTTATTTTTAATATTTTTTTTTTCTGTTTTAATGGGATTTAACAATGGGAAAGTAATAAAAAAAGTAACCGGTTGGGATCAAAGTAAATTTAAAAATGGGAAAGTTTTATTAGTTTTTTTTATTTTTTGTTTAAAATTTAGAAAAAAAATATTTTAATGAAATGGTGATGATAATAGTTAAATTAAAGCGTAAAAAGACTTATCTCGGCTTATCTCAGGGGTTTAAAGATATAAATTCAAGTGTTTAACATACATTGGGTGCAGTTGATGGGGAAAAACGTTAATTTGGATTCAAGTGGTTTACGTTAAATGCGATTAACTTTAAACTTTTGTTTTTTTTTTTATTTTGTTAATAAAAAAAAATTTACAAAATTTCCTTTTTATTCCACTTTTTAAATGAATTAAAGTTGATATTTCCTCTGTGCAAAAAAATTATTCAAATTGCTTATTTCCGTTTTTAAAAAATTTCATCATTCAACTACTGAGAATCAAATCCATTTGAATTTTTTCTTTTATTTTTAAAAAAAAAAATTATTTTTACAGTTGAACCAAAATGGAAACAAAAAAAAATAAGAAATAAAAATCTCAAGAGTAAAAACAAAAGAATTGACACATGTCTCAGCACATATTAATAAATGAGTTTTTTTTTCTCACATTGTAACATAAGCCAATGTGAAGAACATTAATTTTATTTGATAAATGAAATGACAACAGACACAAATGGTCTCATTATTACTTCAATTTATAGTTCAAAATGTATGGAGTGCCATTTCTATCAATCTCTGTGATAAATTATACTTTCACAACCTCTTTTGAACACTAAATGGATGAAATCATTGTAAGTTACAACCACAATTTGCTACTAAAATCTTTTAAAGTCATGTTTCCTTTGCTACGGTCTTTTGCACATTACCAAGACAAGAGATTAAATTGTTAAATTCAATCAAAAATTGAATTTTCCTATCAAATTAACATATTTAACAATGTAAAATGTTTATAAAAATCTTTTTTAAGCATTAATAAACACCTCGATCTAAGTTGTATTAAGATGGCCGCTTCAAAAACGGAAGTAAGTACTCGATGGATGACGTCAGAATCCATCTACGGTATACCGTTGGTCACTAATTATTCAAAATTGAATTTTTTAGTAAATGAATAAACGATTTGTGTTTTGTGATAGTTAAGTACTTGAATAAAAGGAATCCAAATGCCTTTACGACATCGGTCGTCATTATCGAAGTCATTTTTAGCATTTTTATCTTTTCACGAATTATTTGCAAGGGCGCCATTAGCAAATTGCTCTTCGAAGGAAATTAATTTTTTTTTTTTTTTATTTTACAATTTTTTTTTTTTAAAGAAATTGTTTTGATTAGGGGAAAGTTAATTTAGCTGAGTGGTGTTCACCATTTTGTTTTTTTTTTTAATTTTTTTAAAAAAATTCAATTTAATTTTTTATAAATCATTTCAACATTTGTTGCATTTAAAATTTGAAAATCCAACTGAGATTTATCCTTTAAATTAGTAAAAATAAAAATAAAAAATACTCAAAGATCATCTTTCATTGAGGTAATAGAAAACCATCGATTCTGCGAAGTTTCTCTTTAATATTAATAAAACCGACACAACTTAATCTTTTATCCACGAAATCGTTAAAAACAACAGCGGATCATCATTACAACACAGAAAAATAATAAACCAAAAAATAATTACACAAACAAAACAAATAAAACCACTCAGAAAACACAAAAACAATTAAACTGAACTCAAAAACCCCCAAAAACCAAAAAATAAAAAACCAAAAAAAAAAATTACCATTAAAACCCTTAGAAAACACCCTAAAATAACAAAATCACCTTTAAAACCCTTAGAAAACACCCTAAAATAACAAAATCCCCTTTAAAACAACCTGAAAAAACAGCAAAAAACCAACATAAACAAACCCTGAGAAAACAGTAACCAAACGCAATAAAAACTCCAATTAAAACCTAATTAAGTACTAAACCATCACCCCACAACCTTAAAATTATAAATTACACCTCTTAAACCCTTCCCTTCCACCCATAAAACACTTGAAAACACAAACAAGTAAAAAGAAAAACATTTCGCGCCACTCGATTATACATGCGCGCGGCATTTCGATAAAATCAACATAGAAAATGAACACAATCCACGAAGTAAACGAGAATCAGCCTTTGGGTCAATCCACCCAAACACACACATCATCAAAACCGTAACTGGAAAAGCCTTTCAACTCGCGCGAAAAAAAGAAAACGCGAAAATGAAGTTTTTTGTATTTTAAAGAAAATCGCTGCCCCTTAAATCACTACGTGATTGCCATTGAAGTAACGAGGGTTTTGCTTCTCCGCACGACATTGCCGAGTGCCCCTTGTCTCGCAGTGCATTAACAACACTCGAAAAACACGCTCTGATCTTCAGTTTAGTTGCACAACACACGAAAAGCTACTCGAGTTGCCACTGTTTTTTACTAAAATACGAGCTTTTCACTTCGTTTTCGATTAACAACCACGTGTTGATCGCGAAAACAAAGAGTCTTTGGATTCCCAATCGTTGACTTACGCATTTTAGTAATCGGTTTTCCCCGCAATGCTCGAGCGCATCGCGGGCGAGTGATTTGTTTATGTTGTTTCGGGGTGTTTTTCGCGCTTGATTTGAAGGATTTAAGTTGATTTGAGCTTACCTTATGCGAAGATCGGTTACTACACGTACAAGCTACTCGCATACGATCCCGACACTGACACTCGCCGGCTCCGACTGACTCTGAGTTAAACTAAGTTTGATTTACCGACACAAGATGGCAGCAATAACTGTAGCTTATTGCTTTTAATAGTTTTGACCTCGTTAAAATCGAAATCAATTTTTTTTTCCTTTTGAAATAAAACTACTTAATAAATCACGTTGATTCGTATTTCATTCACAATTTTTGCAAATTGAAATTTAATTTAAAAAAATTTTATTTAAAAAAAAAAAATTATTTTATTTTAAAATTTAAATTATTTTAATTTATTCATTTGATTTTATAAGTAAAAAAAAAATTTTTTTAGTTTAAATAAACTACTTTTAACCCATCGATAAATTGATTTTGCGAATTTTGTTATTTTAGAATTTAAGTCAACATTTGCACGCAATTTTTTAAAATTTTTTTATTTTTTTATTAAAGTTTAAATAACGCGTAAAAAATATTTAAAAAGTCAAAACAAAAACCAAAATCGATTTCTTTTTATTTTCAATTCTCTTCTTTCGATCGCTACATCGTTTAAAGCCATTTCTTTCTACCGCTTAAGCCCCGCCAAGATCACGCGAATCAAGAAATCAATCGAAAAATGCAATACGTCATCACTTATCAATTTCCCTATTGACAACTCACTCAAATGACGTCAAGTCGACGTCATCGTAACAACATGGCGGACAATTCGTCTTGATACGATGGGGGTGGCATTTTCAATCGCATCACAAGGTACAAAACTCGTATTTTACATTCGATTTAAACAGATTAGAAAAGCCCATAAATAATTACGTAATTCACTCATTAAACAAGGCAAATAATTCCCTTGAAAAACCAACGAAAACGTGACTTTGAATACGCCGATCATGTTACGGTATTAAATGTCGTTTTATATGTTTTATTCGTATCCAAAAAATACATTTTCAGTTTGAAAATTAAAGTAAATAAGTTAAAACTAATTTTCGAAAATATAAAATTACGTAATGGTATTTTTCACGTGATTTTTGTTAAAAATATTTTTAAAAAATCCATTATGAAAATTGATTTTTAATATTTAAACGAAATTTTTTTTTTTTTTTTATTTTAAAAAATATTTTTATTTTCAAAAAAAACCACACCTATTGAATTGTTGATTTTTCTCATTTTTCCAATATTTATTTTAGTTTTTGGCTTTGATCCAAAGTCATTTTACCTACGATTTCCTATGTTTAGACAAAATGATATTTTTTTTATTTAAAAATTTTAATGTGATTTTTCCTTGACATTTTTTTACCTTTTAAAAATAAACTTAAATTACTTAAAATTAATTACCTTTAATTACATTTGACCAAAAACAAAATTTTTAATTAAATCGAGTAAAAACAACGCGACGCCATTTTTGTGAAATTTTTTTAATTTTTTAAATTTTATTAATTTTTATGTATTTTTTTCAGATGCCATTAACTGTAATAGGATGGATTGGATTATTACTATTGACAGCTATTGCAACGTTAGGGTTATTTAACGTTGTTTTTCTTTTACTTCTGCTTTTTGTGTTTCTTGGAAGGTGAGTTTTCAAGATGGAAATTTGATTTTTTTTAATTTTTATGTATTTTTTTCAGTGGTTATCTCGTCTTGTATTTTCGTGGATTTCAAAGTGCACATGAGTATTGGAATAATGTTTTTATATCGAGGTTGGGATTATCGCCGCCTGCGATTAGGAGGGTTAGTGATTTTGGGTGTTTTGAGAGGTTTTTTTTTTAATGGTGTTTTTATTATTTTTTTTTTAGATCGATGAGTTGGTGCAAATGTCGTCGAAACTGTCGAAATTTGATCGGAGGTTGACTGGTGCTAATATTATCGATGAACCGTTGCAAGAAGTAATCAGCAAATGTCATTAAGTTGTAATTCTGTGTGAGACTTAGCAGTTGGTTGTTATTGATGACATATTTGGTGTGGGTTGGGTTTTGGGAATTGATGCGAAACCAATGACTGTTGCTGTGTTTAATGGGTTTTTTGTCTGGTGGTTTTTTTGAATTGTTGGGAGGGTTTTATTGCAGTTTTTTCAGTCTCTGTTGAGTTTTTGGTTTTTTTTTATGTTTAAAATTGTTTTGATAAATTTTTAATCTTTAAAATGAAATGTTTTTTTTAAATGAAATCAGATTTCAATATCTAAAAATAATTTTTTTATTCTATCCAAAAAATCAAATTTTTATCTAATTAAGATATATTTGTGTTTTAATTTTCAGTTTGCCAATTTCTGAAAATATTTTTAATTTTTATTTTGAGAATTTTTTAAAAGAAAATCAAAATTTCATTTTTTAATTTAATTTTCTTTCAATTCTTAAATCCAGGTCATTCAATACACACTCAGGGATTACATCCGCATATGGTATTCAACAGTAACCGACGAAGAAGATTTTCTAAACGACCTCAGGGAGACTGCACAGAATGTGATAATAACATTTTCAAAAAGGTTTTTTACTTAAAAAAAAAATCATTCAAAAATAATTAATATAAAAAAAAATTGATTTAAGAGCCAAAGAAGTCCACTGGGTGCCATATTTAACAACGAGATTAGTAGACGATTTCGCATCTCACCTGAGATTATTTAGAAGAGCGAGAAAAAAAGTAGAGAGAATCCAAAAACAAGATCCAAATGCAAACGTCGATTTAATATCAATTTTCTTCGACTTGGAAAACGAAATGGAAAATAATTTATGTCGCGATGGTGTCAGTTTTAGTTGTAATCACGAAAAAGAATATTTACAAGATTTGTGCGAGGTTCTTCTGTTCCTACTTTTACCTCCGGGTGATTTTTACAACAAACCATTTCGATTTCTCGCCAGGGTAAAATAGAAATTAAATTTTATTAAAATTTAAATTATTTTTAATTATTTCTAATAGGAATTGCTGGTTAATGCAGTATTTTTACCAACAATCGAACAGTTTTCCGATCCAGATTACATTAACCAACTTATCGTGTGGCTCGTAAGTTAATTTATAAAAATTGTTAATAAAAATAAATAATTAATCAAATTCATAGTGTAAAGATGCGGTTTTGACGAGTGAAGCTTTTCTTTCTATTATACGTCTAACTGAAAATGTCGAAGAACTGCAGGCAGTTTGTGAGAAAATTAATCAAGAAATTGCGATTCAACGATCCAAAGATTTCGGGGGCGAAGATGGCGCGTTTTTTTTTGTTTTTTTTTAAATTTAAAATTTTTAAGTTTTTAAAAATTTATTTTTTAGATGCGGAAATTAAACAGCAGCTTAGTAGTTTATTTTACGTACAAAAAATTGTTAATGATCGATTAAGACGATTACAAAGTGGTAATGACGACTCGGATTCGAATGAAATGTCATCGGTAAAATTTTTTTTTTGAATTTTGAATTTTAAATTTTAAAATAAATTAATTTTTGGATTTTTTTTTAGACACTCGATTGGAATAAAATACTCACATCTGGGAAGAAATTATTTTGTTTACCACTTGATGTTGTTTTGAAAAATAACGTTGCATTGGCTTATTTCATTGGTAATTTTAATAATTTGATTTTTTAAAATATTAAAATTTAATATTTTGCAGATTACATGACTAGTATCAATTGCCAAAATTATTTATATCTTTATTTAAATATCGAGGTGAGTTTTTATTCATTTCAATTAAAATATTTTTTTAAATTAAAATTTTTTTTTAATTTTTTAGGGTTTTCGAGTTTCAGCCGAACAACAAATATCACGAGCTCATTTAAATAAATTATCAGACCCAAATTGCGAACCAATCGACTTGGAACCGTTACGAGAAGTTGCTTTAAATATGTACGACCAATATTTATCGGAAAAAGCCGTCCCTCGTGTTAAATTAGAGGACAATTTAGTACGTCGTCTCATCGGGCGATTGCGAACCGAAGCACCGCACGAGGCTTGGTTCGACGAAATCCAAGTCAAAGTAGAAAATTAAATTTAAAAAAATAATTAAAAATTATTTTTAATTTTATAAAAGATTTACGAGCTTTTCCAAGAAGAAACCTTTTTCCCGTCATTTAAAAAAAGCGAATTTTACGTTAAATTATTGGCGGAATTGGAATTATTAAACGTCAGTAAATCGGACGACGAAGGTTAAATAATTTTTAATATTTGTAAAATCCTTATTTATTGATTAATTTATTTATTTTAAAGATGGTGCATCGTTTGAAGACGGTAATTTGAGTTACGACAGTGTAAGTCTATCGTCGTTGGATGATTCGGGGTTAGAAATGCCTTCAGCTTTATTAGTTTCATCAATAACGAGTCAAATACCAATTTTACCCGTCGGTACAATCATCAAAGCACAAATTATCGAATTAGGTTGATTTTTTTAATGAATTTTTTATTTTGTTATTTTGATTTTAAAGTGTTAAATTTCAATTTAGGAATAGCGAAAGAAGCGGGTAAATCATTCGCTGTGTATAAAATAGACGTTTCGAAGAAAAGTTTGGATTGCGAGGAACATTGGGATGTCATAAGAAGATATAGCGATTTTCATGATTTTCATATGTGTTTATTAGCGAAAGTATTAATTTAAATTTAAATTTTTTATTTAATTTTAATCAATTTTTTCCTTTTTTTAGTTCGGGAATAATTTCATCCATAATTTCCCAGGCAAAAAAACATTTAATAACATGAAATATCAATTTTTAGAAAAACGAATGAAACTTTTAAACGATTATTTACAAGTAAAAATAAAATTTAATTGAAAAAATTCAATTTTATTAAATTTAATTTTTTAATTTTTAGAATTTGCTCAATCCCGAAACATTGCAAAATAATTTGGGTTTATTAGACTTCGTTCATCATTTTTTAGAACCGATTTCGTATGAGAAAACCAAAGGAAATTTTGCGAGAAAAGTAAAGAAAATTTAAAATTTTAATTTTTCTAAAATTTTGTAAAATTTTTCTAAAATTTTAATTTTATTGATTTTAGGTCGAAGGAATAAAGAAATCAGTACGAAATATAAGTCAAGCAATGCGTTCGATACCTGATAATTTAATAAGTTCAGTCGATGGTGTAATGGGTGGATTAAGTAAAGCATTTCGTACTAATTCCACTAATAAATCAAGTTGCGATAGCAGTAAAGTTGCTGCTGGATTGGATATTGAAGTAAAATAGCATTTTATTAATTTCTAAATCATTTTAATATTTAAATTCTAATTTTAGGGTGATGATAACATCCCATTACGTATAATGTTGCTATTAATGGATGAAATATTTGATTTAAAAAGCCGAAATCAATGGCTAAGACGTCGAGTCGTTACAATTTTACGTCAAATCATCAAAACGACTTTTGGTGATAGAATTAATAGAAAAATCATCGATAGTGTGGCTTATTATACTTCGGCTGAACAAGTGGCTGAATATGTTAAAGCTTTTAAGTAAGAATTTTTTTTAAATAAAATTTTAATTTTTAATTAAAAAATTTTATTTTAAGACAAGGATTTTGGCCTAATGGCGTCTCGGCAGCAACAACGCCACCTCGTGACGAGCAAACGAAAATGCGGACTAGAGTTGCAGCTAAAACTGCGGTTATGTGCAGTGTTTCTGGTAATTTGCTAATAATTTAATCATCATTTAACATTTTATAAATTATTTTTAAATTTTAGATGAATTAAAACACATTATCGGCAGCGAAACAACAAGAAAAGGAATGTTACTTCTTTTCGAAATGTTACAACAAAAAACGTTAAACAAACGATTCGTTTATGTGCTTTTGGAAGGAATTTTAGAAGTACTTTTCCCTCGTAATAAATTCCCGGAAATTTTCCGTAAATTACATTCGAAATCGTCGAGAATTAAATTGAGTATCGATGAATGTCGTAGAGGAAACAAACCCGACAGAGGAAATAGTGTCTTTTATGATATTTAAAGTCAAAAATTATTTTTTTTTGTTTTTTTTGTTTTTAATTCATTTAATAATTTAATCCCAGCGGGTCTGGGAATATAAAATTATATTTTTAACTAAAAATTTTCTATTTTGTCTTCCAGTGCAGAAATTAATTAAATTTTTTTTAGATTTTTTTGGAAATTGTTAAAAATGAGATTTTTTTTTCAATTATTCAATGCAATTTTGTGTTTTAAATGTCAATTCCGATTTAAACTGAAATTTAAAAATTGTTTAGATTTGGAATTTACATTTTAGACATTTAATAATTGTTTTTTAATTCTTGTGTAGCTTTAATATCCAAAGTTGTGTATAAAATGTGATAAAAAAAATGTCTAAGTCAAAATAACTAAATTTAATATTATTTTAATTTTTCTTTTGGTTAGTGGCACATTCCAGGTATCAATTGTTATTTAAAAAATCAATTATTTGTGTGTAAATAATTTAATTATTTAATTTTAAATAAAAATTACATATTTCGTCAACCGATGGCGCTGTACGACCGGAACCTTTAATTTCTAGATCCGATTTATATGAATATTTTTTTTTTTTATTTTTTAACCTTTTATTTTCGTGTCGCAACCATGAAGATGGCTGATGGTGTTACAGTTTTAAGGCGAAATCGACCTGGATGTAAAAGCAGTGTATGTAAAATTCTTTTAAAATCATTTTAAATACGATCTTAAACATCCCCGTATCCAACGACGTAACAAACAAATCGCAATTCGTATTTAACTAATCAAAAAACAATTTTCATCATTTTAATCAAATTTTAATTAAAGGATTTCTACAACTGGCCTGACGAAGCATTTGAAGATATGGACAGTACTTTAGCAGTACAACAAGTAATAATAAAAATAATAAAATTCCAAAATATTAATTTATTCAAATTTTTAATTTTTCAAAGTACATTCAACAAACGATAAGAAAAGACGTATCAAACGTTGAAGAAATCCTCACATCACCCGACAGTCAAGACGAAGGTGTTTGGAAATACGAGCATTTACGGTAAAATATTTATTATTTAAATTTACATAATGATAAAATGGATTTTTTGGTTTTTGTAGTCAATTTTGTCTAGAACTGAATGGATTAGCAGTGAAATTACAAGTAGAGGTTTGGGAAGAATTAATGAAATGAAAGTGGATTAATTTGTTCGATACTAATTTTCAGGGTGAATGTCAACCTGAGACTTGTACTCAAATGACTGCGACTGAGCAATGGATTTTCCTATGTGCTGCTCATAAAACTCCGAAAGAATGTCCTGCGATGGATTATACTCGACATACTTTGGATGGAGCTGCGTGTCTTTTGAATAGCAATAAATACTTTCCCAGCCGGTATATTTGCTTTTAATATTTTATTATTTTGTTGTTTTTTTTTTAATGATTTTATCTAATTATTAGGGTTTTTATGAGATGATATGGATTTACATTATTTTATTATTTTTTTTTCTTTAATGAATAAGATGAAATGATTGTTTTA
>JAQFZU010000698.1:0-20538 GCA_034696185.1 Henia vesuviana | reverse complement strand
ATTTTTCCTATGGGGAAAACATGCATTAGCGGGCTATAACTTTAACAATTTAAAATATAATAGAAGGCATTGGAAGGATTAATTGTTAAAATTGTTCTATTTAGGCAATAGTGCAATTAATTGTTTAAATTCGTAGCAATTAGTGCGACACATGTCCGTAATGCCTCTTTGTGAGTAGGGTTAACTTTAACCAGATGCTAATTATGAGAGCACATGTCCTCGTTGTGATAAGTGTCCATTAGATGGCATTTTGGTGGACGACTTTGGCCATTTCATCCGATTGGATAGAAATGTAAAAGTCCGAGTGTCCAAAGAGTGGAGATTGGGTTTTTTTACCCTCTTTTGTGTAGAAGAGATTAGTTGGCTATATAAGCCAACGCAGTGTTTTGATCTTGCTTGCTTTATTACCTGAATGTTTGATAACATGATTGACCTAATGCTTGACTTTGGTCACATTGATTAATGCATTTTGCACAGACTAGCGAATAGCTTGACGTGGAAATAAATTCAGTGCGTACCTGACCCTGGAAAGCGACCGATGATGGCAACTCCTTATAGCTCTGGTTGAATTGGGGCCGGCACTGTACTGAAAAATGGCAGTGATCCAGTGCATAGGTTGCACGACCGAATGTCGCCAGTTCTCTGTGTATCGATGTGTTATAGCCGATGAGACTTTGTCAAGTTAAAGAGTAAATTCTTTATCGACACAGGTAGTGAAAGGCAACTACTGCCCTGGACAGTGAGAGACGCATCTCCTTAGGTGTCGATGACTACTGTTCCCGAGATTGTGAGGCCGCTCTATTTGTATTTTTTCAGGTTGCCACAAGTATTACATGCACACGCGTAATAATTCGAGTTCAGAAGCGAAAGGAATTCCTCTCCTTGCCGAGGAGCCGTTTGACGACGAACCGGAAGTTGGTTCGATGCGCCGTGTGAACAGTACGAGTGAGATCTCGAGATGGATAAATAATGAGATTGCATTATCGTACATCTCATGAATCACTCAGATGTCCAGTAATCCATTCCATGTCCGACCATGTGTTCTAGAGTATTTCCCGGTTGCGTATCCGCGTGTTTGTAATTAAGTAGTTTTTAGCCATTCGGCATCTTGTTGTTAGTTTAATGTTAAAGTCGCGTACTTTAATTTCGTGCCTTTTCAGTGTTTAGTACTTTGTTGTAGCCTGGTTAGGTTAGTTTAGTTTAACTTAGTGTTGTGTTAGATTAGCAAAAGGAGTTTTGCATAACTCCATATCCTGTTCTCACTCTATTTTAGTGATGGTGATCAGAACCTGTTTCATTGTATTAACGTGTAAATATTAAGTGATTGTAAAGAAATTCTGCTATTAATTGTAAATGTAATTATTGATTGGTTACTTTGGCTGATTAATAAATCCTGTCCATGTTTTGATAAAAGATACGAAGTCAGATACTTTTTCTATGTAATTGATTTTCACTGGGTTTTAACTAAAATACGGACTTGGGGAAAAATCACCGTCACAAGATATATTTTGGAAATCAACTTTAATCCCAATTTCTGATTTTTCAATTCTTGCCACATTTGACCCTTGATCTCCCAATAATGGCACTGCAACTACTGGCACTGCATGATAAACAATTTTTCGCATGCTTAATAATTCACTGTAAGTTATGAATGCCTTTATCTTAGGATGACATATAAATAAAATATAAAACATAAATGTATGGTCATAATATAATTTACGTACCTAAGATATCTTGTTGTGGTGCCCATTGAACTATCTTAATACCCCCAGCAACACTCCATCTTCTCTTCGTACTTCCAAATGAGTTTTTGCTTCAATTTCGAAAATGTGTGACCAGTCGTCACTAGAGGGCAGTATGAACCCCCGATCACATGATCTCTGGGGCGCGTCCATTAGCACAACCTGGGGGGCTCAGCCACGAGGAACAGACAGTCTGCACCCGCCGATCTTAGCAATAGGGTGGGCAGCACAGATCTGGCTGTTCCGGTCGTCATGACGATCGGGCTGCCCAAGACGTCGTGCTATGGGCACGAATGGCGGTTGAACGCACGTACGACCACCCCACATAGCTGAGATGCTGGTAGCAAAGTTATAGGGCTACATGGCGATAGCTTCGGCTATCGACACGTGGCCAGCAAACCGAGAGAGTAAGCGGGAACGAGACGGTGATGTGGGTTGCGGCCTTTCCTAGATAAAGGCCTACACAAACAAGTCACGCGTCTGTCTTCATTACTCATTACTGAGGCTACTTGTGAATCTGCCGCACTGGGGTCCGTGCCCAGTCGACAGTGCAGCAAGGAGCCCGTCACAAATGCATCCAGTAATACTAAATCTATCAAATTCTTTGGTGATTTCTCCGCTTTTTTAAAATGCATTCCTCCAACATTAACAATATTTAGAATTCCAGGTTTTGGAGTTATGAGTACTGGATGGCATTGGTGAAAATAAAAGACATGTTGGCTCCCGCTTTGGTAATAGATAAGTTTTCTGGTAAATGCTTGGATATTTCCGGTTGCACTATGGGTATAAATAGGTAATCAGATAGTACTTCAAATATCAGTGTAGCAAAAGTATTGTTCAGTCATTGGAAAAAAGTCATTTTAGATGGGTATGGATCTATGGAAGAACTGAATTAGGTACATACGATATTGATATAGGTTTTGATTTTCTGGCCCAATCAGGCCATCCAGCAGGACTATGGACAATTAGACTTTTGCCGACTTTACCAGCAGTCACCAAAATACATTCATTTGTAAGTGCGTTTACAAATCAAACTGTTTACCTTTATTTAACAATTGTTTGATTTTCGGTCTTTCCAAATAACTTTTGCATACTAGCATGTAAAGTGTAGCGAGATTAAAAGTTTTGAGTGACCTTTTAGACATACCCGACCAGAAGTCGTAGTAAAAGTGTCAATAAATGGCTTGATAATTAATTATTTCTTCAATCAAAGGTTTAATGATTATCAGTAGTCTATTTATTACTGTAATTAAAATTAATTTTAATTACAGTAATTTTAATTAAAATTACTGTAATTAAAATTTGTAAAAAATCCCAGTGTTTGATATCTGTGATCAATCTTAGGTATTAAAGGTTAGATTTAACCATCACCTAAGGAGAAAGCACATTTCTTCCCTTGTGCTAGTGTAAGATGGAGTTTTGTATGACTCCATATCCAGTCAAAGATTACTATTCTTAGTGATGGTAATCAGAACCTGTTTTGGGTATTAAGTGTAAATATTGTAGCCATTATTTAACAGGAAATTGGTTTTGATTGTGATCTGATTAACAATTGTATAAGTGGTTTAATTAATAAATGTTGTCATGTTTTGAGAAACAGATAATTTCTCTTTTGGGTTTTTACCAGGTTTTAGTACTTTTAATTGGCTTGGGAAAAATCACTGTCACAAAGTCCCTTGAACATTAGCGTTGATAAAATTGGATGGATTCCGACAAACTTGAACATCTTTGTCTGTAAGTTCGAGTACTCATTATTTGAACACCATCGAGGACTATGTCATTGACGTTGTTTGTTGGTGGGTATTTGTATGTCAATGCAACTGTCATGTGTCGTGATCTCAAATTAACATTTTATATTAATTGGGGTCACGATAATATCGCGACCTCATTGTCGCACACGTGTGGCGGAAATTGACCGCCCTGACCTCAGCCTCACTCTTTACCCTAACGGGTAGACAAAAGGACAATAAGGCATTACCCTGAGGGGGGTTAAGGAGCAACGACCCCAGCTTTGTTTCGTGGTTTTATGGGACAAACACATGGCGACTTGTCGTTGCCAGATTACTCGTGCACCTTTCACCAGAACACCCAAGTGGATATAAGGCATATCGACAGGAAGTCGACACAGAAATCATACCCAAGAAAGCCTAAGAAACCTCACCGTCAAACCCTACTGAAATAAGAGTACCGGAGTGACCGAGGATATGGGCTACGAAATTCACTGGTTGCTCTACCAACAGGTCGTATAGAAGAGACGTCAAATCGCCGGAGTGGACTGCAACCGATCCCCAGGACGACGACAGCACTGGCGCGTGCCCCATAACGGACACACCAGGACCACGAGCCAGGCCACGTCGAGACCACTCCGTGGCTAAATCGTAGAACATCGTTTATTTTGTAAGCATACCCTTTGTATGAGCTCACGCTCCAATCTGTTATCTCAGAATAAACTCTGATTCGTTTGCATTTAACTACCGTTTCGTTTTCATTTCTTCCTATCACTGAATCGCTAAAACTTAAGTAAGGGTAAACTCAAGGTAAATATCAACAACAGAGTAAGACAAGGTTAAAGGTAAAACTGGAGCACGACACATGTTATATTCATGTTTGGCTAATTCAATGATGAGTGGATCGAAAGCAACTTTGTGGCTGTAGGATTGAAGTGAAAATATGTATAGGTTATCTTGGAACTGTGTATTACTTTGAAATGAAGAAAAAGAATTAAGCTTATGGAAAGAATATTTAGAGTGTGTATATTGACTGGAAAAAATTTTTAAAAAGATTTAATTTATTTTTTGATAATTGAAATAAAGTTATCACATGTCGATAATCGATTTTATTGGTATTTTCATCTTTTGTATGATTCCAATTTGAGTTGAAAAGCTATTTTTTTATTGATTTAACTCTAGAATTATTTTTAGTCAATTTGTGACGGTGATTTTTCCCAAGTCCATTTATTCACTAAAACCCGGTAAAATCATTAGGAGAAATTATCTGACTTCGTTTTTTTTTTTCTCAAATCAAAGACAGGATGTATTAATAAGTTAATTAAACAATTAATATTATATTTACAAATCAACAATAAAGCTTTAACACAACAACACTTAACAATTAATATTTAATACAAAAAGACAGGTTCTTATCACCATCACTAAAATAGAGAATGGACAGGATATGAAGTTACACAGAACTCCATTTACTAATATTAACACAAACACTACGCTAGCTAGCTAACCAAGCTACGAAAATACTAAAACACAGAAAAGGCAGGAAATTACGTCACGCGTCTTTAACTTTAACAAAACAGCTGAATGGCTAAAACTACTTATCTACACACGCAGTTACGCATCGGGGTCACACTGGAACTCATGGTCGGGCACAAAATACATTATCTGGAATCTCAGTGATTCACAAGATATCGGATAATGCAATTGCATTTTCCTTATTCTCGAGATATCGCTCGCTCGGTTCACAAGGCACATCAAACCAACTTCTGGTTCGACATCAAACGGCTTAGCTCGAACGGGAGGAATTCCTTCCGTCTCTGTCTCGAATTATTATCATGCAATCGCATGTAATAATTTCGACTTACTGAAAATACAAAAGTAGTGGCCTCACAATCCCGGGAACAACAGTCATTGGCACCTAAGAGTTTGCACCTCTCGTTTGTCCAGGGCAGTAGTCGCCTTTCACTACCCATGTCGATAAAGAATTCACCTTTAGTTCAACATAGTCGTATTGGAATAAATACATCGATACACAAGGAACTGGTGACATTCGGACGCGCAACCCATGCACCGAATCACTGCCATTTTTCAGTACAGTGCCGGCCCCAATTCAGGCAGATCTATAATGAGGTGCCATCATCGGTCGCTTTCCAGGGTCAGGTATGCACTGAATTCATTTCCATGTCAAACTATTCGCTAGACTGTGCAAAATGCATTAATCAATGTGACCAAAGCCAAACATTACATCTAATCATGTTATCAACATACAAGGGTAATATAGCAAAGAACAATCAACCGTGCTGGCTTATATAGCCAACTAATCCCTTTACACAAAAGAGGGTGAAGGCACCCAATCTCCACTCTTTGGACACCCAGATTCTTCTATTTCTTTCCAATCGGATGAAATGGCCAAAGTCGTCTATCCAAATGCCATCTAATGGGCACATTACAGAACAAAGACATGTGCTCTCTCAATTAGGGTTGAGTTAAATCTAAATCCAAGTATCTAATATTAATCACACATATCCATACTAGGAGATTTACACATTAAACACTGATAAATAACCCTTAGACAATCAATGAACTTTCGATTGAAGGAATAATTAATTATCTGGCTATTTATTTACAAAATATACCGCGACTTCCGGTCGGGTAACTCTAAAAGCAACTTGAGACTTTTAATCTCGTTACAATTTTAGGAAAAGAAATGTTTATTTTTGTTGAAAATAATTTAAAGATAAATTCTGTCTGTATTTATTAATTGTGTGAAGAGTTAAGCTTTGCATACCTACCGTTATTGCATAACTCTGGTTTGTAATCTTGATATTAAATACATTTAGCTTGAAGTGTTTAGAATTTTACTTAAAATTTTCTTGTTTGCTAATCTGTCAAATATCCAGGATTGATTTTGGACTATATTTTTAAACTCGTATTAGTATATAAGCTCATTGGTATAGAAAATGTATTTTGTTAGTATCGAATCTGTTTATTATAAATGTCAATAGATGGCATTACGTCACTATCAATATTTATTTCTAAGTCTAAGGGCCAAGGTTGATATTTGATAAATTTTTTATATCGTTCTAAATGCTTTATCTATTTCTACAGTTATTGAACATTTTTCTTCAAAACTCAATGTCAAAAGTGACTAAGTGACTAGTTAATAATCTCGTGACAAAAGGAACCAGTCCTAGAGCTTGGATCACATGTTTGTGCATGTGATTTTATTCATAAATTCTACCTCAAAGTTGATTCAGTGGTTGTATCAGCAGAAATGGATCTCCTAAGTGCATCGGCGGAAGGAAAACAAACTTCTAGAAAATGGGAAGGTAAACTTAAACGAATTTTACGTTAATTACAAATATTTTATTACATGAATATTTTTCTAGTTTTAAAAAATCCCAAATTTCAATATCGACATGAAAGAATATACAAAGGGCCATTGAAAGCTGTCATTTTTGATTGGGCAGGTAAATTAAATTTACAATAGAATTTAATGTATATAATATACAGTAAATATAAAACAAAAATTTACAATAGAATTTAATGTATATAATATACAGTAAATATAAAACAAAAATATTTCTGAATTTAATTATGGATTTAAAACTTAAAGGACTTAGGTCTTATATTATTTTTAAATTCTTAAATGAATTAAAACTGCTTTTTCTAACCTTTGAGAAATTGCGGAAGGGTTCAAGGTTAGATTACTTATTCTATAGATTTTATTATCAGAGCTAAAGTATTTCACTTGGCAGTTATCCAATTATAAAATACTTGCATTTAAGGTACTGTGATCGACTGCGGTGTTTTCGCACCAATAAAAACATTCAAAACAATATTTGAATCTGAAGGTATAATTTTATCAGAAGATGAAGTTCGAGGACCCATGGGTATTGACAAAAAGGTGAATTGCGGTCAATAAAAATGCATTCAATATATATTTTACAGTTTTTTACAGTTTTTAAAAACAAGGTTTTGTATTTAAAATATATCAAAATGGTTTTTGCAAAAGATATAAAAATAGATATTAAGCATTACCTAATGTTTGATCAATATTAAAACTAAAATTATGCAGATGCATATTGAAAAAATATTGCAAAACGAGGCTGTGAAAGAGCGCTGGCTTAAGACCCATAAAGGACCTGCCACTTTAGACGACATAGACAGACTATATGAATCATTCGTACCCATACAAAAGACAGTTTTGATCGAAAATTCGAAAATCATTGATGGTAGGTTTAATTAGTTATCTAAAAGAATATATTTATCATTACTTTCAACATAAAGTCACTCAAAAATTAAATTTCTGAATTTTTATAAGTCTCTGATCTCTGTTATTTTCATGAGGATCAGACCATAAAATATCATTGATTACTATAGGTCATGCCACAAATTTTTATCAGTAGAAACGAATCATCAAGTAATAAAATTAGTCATATTTTTGCTAGGAGTTGCAGCAACAGTACGAAATTTAAAAAACCACTACAACTTGAAAATCGGTTCAACCACCGGTTATCCAACTCCGATTCTTAAAGAATTACTTGAAGCTGCTTTGAAACAGGAATTTGTTCCTGATTCTTCAGTTGCATCTGATGAAGTACCCAGAGCAAGACCATGCCCTCATATGATATGGTTGACAGCAATTCGATTGGATGTTCATCCCATTCAAGCGATAGTTAAAGTCGATGATACAATCGATGGGATCAGAGAAGGTTTAGCAGCTGGGTGTTGGACCGTAGGAGTCACAAAAACTGTGAGTTTGATATTGAGATTTTCATTTTGTTTCAATGTTGTTTGAATATTGAAGAAAAGGAATTGTCTGCTATTATTTTATAACATTAAATTAATGTTGGTTGAATATTTAAACTTAAACATTATAAAGATGTTATATGTTGGCTCTTATTTGATTGTTAATTTATTGCAGGGGAATTATATGGCTGCGACCGAAGCTGAACTCAATACAATGTCCGAAAAGGAATACGAACAAAGACTAGAAAAGGCTTATGATGTCTTAGCCGAATCAGGGGCGCACTATTTGATTGATAGTGTTGTCGATTTGCCAATTATTATTGAAGACATTAATCTAAGACTTAGTAGAGGTGAAAAACCATAAATACTTAGGTAAAATGTTATTTTAAATTTTCTTTAAATATTTTAAAATTTTGTTGTAATAATTCTATACAGTTTTAACTGGTTTTTTATTTTTATGTATAATTGTTATTTTTAAATCAATTATTAATTAATTAATGTAATTAAATTAATATTCTTATTACTTAGTTAATATGGATAAACATAATTGTTTTGCAGAATTTCCTTATTTTTCGCAATTTGCATCAGTTATCATATTTCTAATTAATTTACATGTGATATAATTTACATGTAAATTTTAAAACAAACCTTTTCTGACATTGACTGTTAAGATACAAGGTTAAGCCCCTGGCAAAGCACCAAGTCATGCATTTCAAAGTTTGCCAATAAAGATTTATTGGCAATACATTGCCCCGATCTTAAGACCTAGTTCTTTTAAATAGAATTTATATTGTTAAACTTATGGCTTAAAATAAAATTTGTCATACTTTTGCTAGGAGTTGTGGCAGTTTGACCACTGATTATCCAACTCTAATTTTCGTACGGGGGAACTCACAAAAGAATATATAACTTTGTCAACGGGGTCACTAACAAAGGAGTGGAAACAGGAGAGGAAAGTGAAAGATTAGGGTTAATAGATTTCTTATATATTCTCGCAACATTATCTGAATTGAAGAATATTTCAATATATATATATTTCAATATTTCAAGAAAATTTACATATTTTGTTTGATAATAGGCAACACCTTCAAAGCTTTCGAGGCAAGTCATGGGCCCTGTTCGGGTTTTCTTCCACAGGTTTAGATATTTTTGGATCTCATATCTCACACTATTGAAAGGTTGTCGCGCAGCAATTTTCGACAACCGAATAATTTATATTTAATCGGGATCGAAATAGACTCTGACCTGAGTATCGCTCAAACTTAGAGAGCGTTAGCTCGACTTATTTCGAGTGGCAGTTTTCGCAATCAGATAAAAAGAATAACGAGTAGTTCTGAGGCAAAGAACAATTCTTTTATTCCATGCAATTTACAGTAAATTAGAAACAACAAATGGAGCCGAGGCTTTTACATAAGTTCTGGGGCGCGTCCACTCGCACGACCTGGGGGGCTCAGCCACAAGGAACCGCCAGTCTGTAACCGGCCATCCTAGAGATAGGGTGGGTAGTGCAGACCTGGCTGTTCCAACCATCATTATGATGGACGGGGCTGCCCAGGACGTAGCGTTACGGACGCCATTGTAATCTGAGTAAAATAACAATAATCAAACGATAATTACGGGTCCTGATTGGTGAAGCAGCGCTCAACACCAATGCTAGGCAATGGGTCTGTATGGTCCTTTCCTTTGCAGCACGCGTCAATGCTCAGGTTGAGTCTTCCTTGACTATTTCATGTTGCGTCCAAATTGTAAAAAAGTATCACGTTGTCCCGGTTCTCGGTCACTCCTAAATCTGGTTTGTGATTTAGCTTGATCTTCTGAGGTATGGGCTCCTTGTGATGTGTTTTTGCTTGGTTTGGGTTTGGTTCTGTCTTGAGTTCTGGTCACCGGGGCTCTTAATGCCTCTGTCCCCTGGTGGACGAGGTGGGCAAATGCCCCTTGGCGATTGGTCAATCCTGATCGTCTTGGGTGGCTCATGGGATGTCCTCATCATCTCCAGGCCTAATATTTGAGCCTCAGGTGGTCTCTGAAACGTGAGGAAAGAAGGAGAGCCATATGGTGACCTCTCCCTTTTCTCGCTCAAGGTGTCGCGACATTACATTGCGGCGTCATTCATTACCCAACCCTTTGGGGTCACGACAAGGTATAGTTTGATTTAATTTATATATTAATCCTCCAATTGCAACATGATCGTGACGATTTAACCTAGTCCTGGCAGGTCAACTACTAAATCAATCTGTACTTTTAATACAAGTGTTAGATTAACTATTGCTTTACTTCAAAAATAAGTAAGAATTCTTACATTAAATTTTCCTAATGTTTTTAGGTCTTATTCTAGTTAACATAAGTAACTGTGGGCTATTAAAAACATCTGCTGATAAAATTATCTCTTTGGTGGCTTTTGCAATGCACTTGGAAGATTTTATTTCATAGACAACACCAGTTGCTTTCTTTTGATCATCAATAGGTGCATTCAATATCTCTGTTTTTAGAGTTTTAGTTGTTTATGCAAATGACTTTATGCATTGGTTTCAGTTGCAAAACAGTTTTTAAAAAGTATAAAAACTGTAAAAACACAGATATTGAATGCACCTAATGATAATCTGAAAATTTAATTGATCAATCATATATTGTTTAGTAATAAAAGTCTGAAACAACAATTTATTGACCTTACAAGGGAACTATACCAATAAGGAAATAATAAATTCCTAAAAAATTGTAGTAAAATAAATCATTGTTACCTCAGAACAATGTCCTTTTCCAGTATTTTTTCACATTGCTACCAACAATGTAATATTGAAAGACAGAAAGAAAGAAATATCGCTTATCGCCACCAGCAGCAACTAAGGCTATATACGGCGTGACTAAGGCACTCAAAAACTCAACAACAAAACCTAATTAAATAAACGAAAACAACCCCACACACCTCAAGAAAATGTAAATTGAAGAGATGTAATATTGAAAGCCAAACTTTGGATTTTTTGCAACCTATTTGCATTATGGAATGTGTAATCTGGCTGTGTAGGAATACATAACTGTTTGGTTGTTAAATGATCTAAAGTTTGAAAATATTTTAAAAGTTCCAATTATCTGGATCTTAGGAAAAATCACGATGTCACAAGTCCAAATTTTATATCATTTTAATCACATACTTAAAAAGAATAAATTATTTTTTTTTCAGTTAGATTGCAGTATAGTTGGTAGCTACTGTGTAAGGTACAGGGCATTATAATCAAAATAGCTAGGTTTGAATCCTGTATATTAAAAAGTTTTTTTTGGTGAAATTATATAAATTTGGACTTGTGACATCATGATTGATCCTAAGATCCAGATAATTGAATCTTATAAAATATTTTTAAACTTTAGATCACTTAGAAACTAAACAGTTATGTATTCCTACACAGCAATATTACACATTCTTTCATTACACATTCATTTTTGCAACCTATATGACAAATAGGTTGCAAAAAGTCCCGAGTTTAGCTTTTAATATTACATTGTTGGTAGCATTGTAAAAAAATACGGGAAAAGGACATTATTCTGAGGTAACAATGATTTATTTTACTACAATTTTTTAGGAATTTATTATTCCCTTATTGGTGTGGTTTCCATGTTATGAAGATTTTTTCCTTCATATAACAGGTTTTGTCATGTTCTCGTGTCTAGTGTAGGACTTATGGAAGTAATAACTTCAATTTAATTAAGAAAAAAACCCAAGCAAACTTTATTTTGCTTGAAAAAAAGAATCCCCTTAATCAGATGTACACTTAAACGATAATACACAATGAACAAAATTAATCATACTTTGTGTAAACAAAATGAATAATAAATAAACTTGAGGAAAAATAAAGATGGTGGCCAACAAATTTCAACTTGAAGTGGATGTCGCAAGAATTTGATGTGCGAATTGTACATGAATTCGTCTTTAAACTCGTAACTAAAACGACGACCAATAACGTGCCCGGATTCCTGTCAAACACGATCTTGCTCAAATTTACGCAAATGGCAAAAGAAAATACTGTAAATAATAAGATCGGGCGACATCCAAGCAATACGAGCAGATCTCGTACAAAGCCATAGCACTCAATCGTGAGCAGCACGACAGATTAAACACCTGCCACTTACAATCAAGATGGCGATTCGCTTGAGTTAACTCACGATTGCAACAGACGTCAAAAGCGACTGGTAGTCAAACCTCAGTTAAATTGTATCATGAAATACAACTTGTAGTATCAATGAACTGGAACAAAAATCAGATCTTTCTTAGAAGATATGAAAGAAAACAGTGAGACTTGCCAAAATCTCATTGACATTCACACGATAAAATCTCTGATAGCAAGTGACAATTATCATTTCCCGCTCTCTCGCAAAGGCACCTCAGCGGTACTCATAACGCCATCTACTAAGAATCCGGGAAATGAACGCGCGAAATTGCAATGGGGATCAGCCCCGTAATCAACGAATGTCCCCTACCAGTGTTGAACAATGCAATGGGCACGCAATTTGGACTGTAGCTACTTGAAAAAAGGATAACAGATAAATAAAACACACGCATGGGCTCAATTCAATAAACGAGCAAGACCGTGCAACTTTAACAAAAACAAAAGTAACACACACAAATTAGATTGGTACAAAAAATAAACATATATAAAAAAATTATACTCAAAGAACAATGACGCAAACATATGCTCTACTCGAGCAGTAGAACAATGTTCCCTACTAATGCAGATCGCTGATTTTTTGGATTGGAGTGCTCAGTCAGGAACACACTAGTGTGTTCCTGTCGAAGGCCCGTGGCGGTCTCCACAGCGGAAATACACCCATATGTGCAGAATTCGCTCAGATATCACGGACGACACCATCTAGATATGTGTACCCTTGACCAAATATCTTGGATGAGGTTGAGCGCGCAGAAGTCTCATGTGTTACATGAAGTCTGATGTGTGCGATTTTCTTTTCGAGCCATAGGTAAAAACTTTTGCCACCCTTTCTTGATGCTGCCAAATGCTTGCGGGCTTCACTCGTAAATCATAAATTTGGGTATATGGTTAATAACCAATAATACAGTCGAGGAAGGGATGGATGAGAAGACAATGACTGGGTAATCTCCCTGGCGGCAATCCCACTGACTGGAGCGGAATCCAAACAGCCGTAAAATGATCTCCGAGACAAGTCTTCTGCTGGAAACTTGATTCCCGACTCTTCGGACATTAATGATAATTCCAGTGGCCGCGCAATCGGTGGTAATGCCAAAACGATGTTTGAACTCGATGAATGAAACACAGCACGTCCCAAAATCTGGGCTAACTCGATTCATGAAAGGATAGATGGGTCCATCCTAGCTCAAACATACCGATCAACACCATGCCTACTGAACAGAATATTCCTCGAGCCAAAACTTGATTTGAATTAACGGAATGGCAGGAAGGATCGCGTTCCACTTTGTGGCCAAACTCTCAAGCAGAATCAGCCACTCAGCCTCGACATAGCACCACACAACAAACACACGAGCCGCCGAACGGAAAACCACAGGTGATAACAGCCTGCGCAGGATTGATCGATACTGGTAGACAAAAAATTCTCGATGGTCTATCGCCTCTCAACGAGCATCAAGCGCAAACGTTAATGACAATTCTCGAATGGCTGCTATTGACTCAGTTATTATTGCGGTTTGGAAGGGATCCCACGATGGGTGCAGGGGATAACATCTCCACAACAACTTGACTTGGTCGAACGTTACTACGGTTCTGTCAAATTCTTCAGGACCGGTAAAGGCCATCATAATCAGTTCTCCAACTGGTACTGTGTTGGTTGTGGTATTCGGAATTTTGTGAATTTGAAGGCCAATTTCGACTGATGGCACTGATAACTTTATAGCTCGATTGGTTAGAAGCTGCACTTCCCCTGGCACTCGACTTGTCGTGAAACTGTGATTGAGAACTTCCACTGTTAACGATGGACCATGAAGAATGGGTCGATGTGCAGGAATCATCCCCAAAGCGTTGGCAGTAGCCCTGCTCGAACGATGATTATCACAGCTTCTCTTGAGTTTTCAACTCATTGATCTTCAAATGCAAATTGCACTGCCCAGCTTGAAAATTAGTATTTACAAACACTCTACCTGACAAATTTGATTTTCGTGGCTCAATTCCGCGACTCTTCTCTGTTTTACGTCTCTACAGGGTTCAGCCTTGTCTTGATGTCGTTTCTTGCAATGCAGCACCTGAAGGGTCTCTTCGGCTTGTTCTTCACCGTTTTTCCGTTTTCTTTTGGCGAACCCAGCCTTCCAGACTGGTCAATCCGAGCAGACAGAGTTGGTGTAATTGAGTCTGGGTGACTGCTGGGGTACACCATCTGCTGTCGTCAACAACGGTATATTTCTTCATATAACCAGCCAATCCTTCTTCAATCCAAGTCTGGTCTCAGAAGATGGCCGCTGTCCCAGAGAAATAATTTGCATACACTTTGGTGAAAACCTGGTCGCGAATTTGTGGTTTCTGGAACCCGACGTGCAGCCATCTTCTCCTGGTACGAAACTCGTAACTTGAGCCAGGATGTTGCGCTTCAAGCAAAGAGTTATTCAGCGGCCCTTGGACATCATATCATGACAGGAATTGTTGGAGTCGTCGATGATATAAAGTCAAAAAACATTCAGATAATTTTTTCTTTGACCCCAACCATTTGTTCAAGGCACGCAAAAAAAGAAGACGCACCACCCATAATCGAAACTCACTTAATGCCGTTTTTAGCAGCAGCGGAATGCTCACTCTCTACATAATTCATTTTGTGGACACATTGTCGGGCAACTCTCTCCAGTTTGCAATTTCTAAAATAATAGAAACAAATGAGTTTGATTTTATTTTTTAATCACAGTCTCATTCCATGAATTATCTAAAAAGACGCAAAGTTTTTTATTAGCACTTGATTTTTCCACAGGTGGCACCAGCCATCAGACCTGTATGGCTTTCAGTGTTACGTTGCTCTATCATTTCGGCGATTTAATTTACCTCAAAAATGTAAGTACACTTGTCAGCTTCAATAAACTTCAAATTGTAATCTTTCTGACTTTCAATTTCAAACTGATTTTTCTTTGTTTTAGAAAGACAAAACTTCATCTGAAACTGCCAAATACTTATTTTCTATTTTCGGAGCCATGCTGGATTTTCTTTGAGCGTTTTTCTATTTTAAATCCTCTTGAATCTTCACCATCCGTAGTTTTAGCAAATAAAGAATCATTTCTGATTTTTAGAAACAAACATTAAGTTTATTCTATACTAACTTAAAATTACTTCTAAAACTACATCTTTTACATATCCCCAGCTGAAACATGTGCTTGTGTTCCCTTGGGGGTGGTGATAAAGGTGTGAAGGTCACCAAAGGTCACGACAACACGTGGTTCCCTCTGGGGGATAAAACACTTTCTACTTATAGTGGGATTTATCAAAGATAAATTCCCGTAGAAAACAACATGATAATAATACTTTATTAATATCGGGGGTAACTAAAAACTGATTAAGATACATATTATAAACTCGTACAATAATTATGAAAACTAGTAGAAAACATCCTCTAGGCGCCCTCTATCCGAATCTCACATCATAATCAAGCTCCCATCGCTGTGGATCCTGCCAGCAATGATTAATCGATAATTACAGATGTGCGCCTATAGGAAAATGCACTTAATGTAATAATAAATATTAACAAACACTTTACAATCACTTAAATGATTATACTCCGTCAATACACAATGTTCTGGCCAGGAACATCGTGCATGTGACCTCGGATAACATCCTGTAACAATGCAATGTCGTAATCATCACTTTAAAACACTTAAGGGTGTACTTATACAAAAACAAGAATAACTTGATAAAACATACAAAAGAAAACACTGTAAAAACCTATCAAACAGTAAACTAAATTATAATCACTTTATTGACAGGGAATTCCGCAATCAGTGAGTGCGATGACTTCAGCAGTGATGTACGGAATCTTGATGTATGGTCAGTTGAATCTGGTAATATCGGTGAGCAAATGCCTTCAAAAAAATTGTTTTCACTTGCTTTTCATAACTAACATTATTTGTAATTTAAAAGAAGAGACAAATTTCGATCTCAAGCTTATGAATTTGCTTTTTTATCGAGTTATTTTCTCAAACTTATTTCCTGGTATGATCAGCAATAACAACATAATCTTTCAGACTCTTTTGGCCAAAATATTCAATTAATAATCGCTCAGATTAATTACATTAATATTGTCTCGAACTTACCATTCATTCGTACATTTCGGCACTACCGAAAGGATTTGTAATTTTTGTTCACCTTTTCATTTATTAATCATTAAGTTTTACATCGGTGTAATCCTAATCAACTTCGGTAACTTGGGATCCTGACTTCTTGCTTGGCTTGTCCCAATTCTCCTCCTCGCAGTCATCCACAATCATGTATTTTTTGTTTTCCATATTAGTAAGCCATACGATCAAGTTTTCCATATTAGTAAGCCAACTACCACCGAAGTGGTAGTCGCTTCTGGCCCTGCCCAACCGAGCCCCCTTCTTCCGATTCCAGAAGAATTCGACAAATGCATCTCGGAGCAGTTCCCAGGGCTTCAGATGTTACAGGAGACCCGCCAAGCCTTGGCATAAGCGACCAAGGATGCTGCGTGTTTAATTGGATGCAGGTAACCGTGCAGTCACCGGAAGAGGAAGACGTGAGTTTGGCAGCATCTCCTGCTTGTCCACCGGGTGCCAATCAATCTGGCGGAGGCCAGGGCAATCAGATCCCAAGATGCTCTCCCAGCGGACCTCGTCCCCAAAGTCTGGCTGCATGTCAGGTCAAGGGACGACGAGGGGTCTTTACAAAGGTACCCTCGGTTCTTTCTCAACGAGAGCGCGGTCCCTAAGGACCTCCGCAGTTGCCTCTCCAACGACCCACCATTCTCCGGCGGCAATGGCATGCCTCCGCCACCCCCACCCCCGCCGTCACGAAGGCAACAATGAGGGGGAAACACATAAATTAAGCCCATGGATCACCCATCGTTGCGAGTTACACGAACAGCGTCGCTAAGAAGGGGACGTGTGGTGATCTGATAAACTCGTGCCAAACATACCACTCCCTTGATATTTTTGGTAAAGGAAGGGGGAGCACAGCACAGTGTGACCCTGATGCGTAATTGCATGTATAGTTAAGTAGTCTTTGCCATTCGGAGTTTTGTTAATGTTAACGACGCATAACTTAATTTAGCACTTTTTTTGATCACTTTATAAGTTCAAAGCCTTTATTATAACCTTTTGATCCTTCAATGTCAGATTTTCTAGAAATTTAGATTTTGAGTCTGGATTTAGCTGAAGCTCAACTGGAGGACCATTATAAATGCCTAACTCTTCCAAAAAAAGAAAGGAATACCTTTGTAAGAAAATTTCTAAACAAGTTTGTAAAGATTCCTCTCTTCCATCCCCCATCCAGGAAATCCTGCACCTATGCAAGACCTTTGATTTCAGACAAAAATGTAACTAATGATTCATTCCATGTTCTCATCCAGGGATTCCATCGCACCATATACATGTGAGTTACCAATGTTTTTTTGAAACCTGCACCGCCTGTGCCAGCCCCGAGACAGCGGAAACATTCGCCAATTCGACCGCCAAATCTAACTCCGAGATTTGTAGCATCTGCAAACTTCCGCAGACAGTTATGATTGGTGGGATTCTGAAGATATTGGGTGGCTGACAATGCAGTAGCCATAAGGTCACAGAATAACACAGAAGCGACAGTTACCTGAAAACATGAAGTTGGAAACAGCAACTACGCCACCATGCAGTCATACCATAGAAACTCATTGCACACGACGTAATTTGTGCTACCGGAGCTTTTAAATTTTTTTTCTCAATAGGGTCTATTGTTTTTAATGTCATTTGTAACTATTAATAAAATTTATCACTAGAGCACTATGTTGTTTTATTTTATTTCATTTTTGGGAGGGAAAGCTAAGAAAAAAAATTTCTGCAAGATGAAAAGATGTAAAGACAAATATTGTTCTGCAATTAATTGCACTTCAAATCAAGGTGCAAATAAGGACTTGTCATTTTTCAGATTCCCAGAAGATGGTGATGGGTAAAAAACAATTAATAAAAAAAATGCACATGAATATTAATTAAATATATATTAAATTTTTTATTTCTGTTAGATGTAAAAAAGGGATTATTAACACAAAAAGAGCTGATCTTCTGAAAAAAGATCCACTTTCGCTAAATAAAAATAATTTCCTATGCAGCAAACACTTCGAAGATCAACAATTCATGAATTATAATAAAAATAGACTCATTCACTCAGCTCTACCAACGATATTTGATATATCAAATCCTCCACAGCGAATAAATTCAAATTCTGCAAGAGCAGAAAGAGCCAAACGAAGGCAAGAAATGCGTGATAATGAAGAGAATTTATCTAGAAAAAAACAAAAGATTAATGGTTAGTTATTACAATGTATACAAATTCTTATATAAAAAATTTTAAATTTGAAAATCAAATAATATTCATTTTAAATTCGAAAATCAATCAAGTTGCAAAATTTAAAAACAAATTTCTAATTTCAAATTTAATTTTGTTCAAGATTTTCATACTTCCACGAATCCAGTGGCAACAACTTCAAACACGGCATCCGAACAAGTAAACGAATATAATGAAACTATTGATGACACAATCACAGTTGCTCCGCAACTTCATTCAACAAGTATTCCACCAATTGCTATTGCTGATCCCCACACCAGCAAATGCCAAAAAACAAACGAATTATTACAATCAAAATCAAAACAAGCCAAAAAAACCACAAAAAAATTACAACAGCAGTTATGTCGTTTGAAAAGGAAAGTTGCCACATTAGAGTCACTGAAATTAGTTTCTAAAGAGAATGTCCTAAACGGAGCATCACAATATTTATCTGGATTACAACTTGAATTTGTCAGAAGACAAATTAAATATGCTAATACCTCCAGAAAAGCGAGACGGTAACAACCAACACGCCATATGGATTAATCAGTTTTTTAGGCCTAGACCTAAAATTTCCACTTAGTTAACTTAGCGAAGTAATTCGCAAGAGTCAAAAAAGAATTTGGAAAGAAATTGTGAATTAAATAATTTATGATTAACAAAAATCAAAATTTAATTTTGAATCTTTAATTTTAGAAACCGATAGGCGATGTCAGAATCTCACCTATGATGGGGGTGGGCAGTTTTAATCTGACAGATTAAATCGAAGATTATTTATCTGCCTGCGAATCAAAGGTGAACAGTGGACCGTGAACGACAAACCCCGACCCTGCGGCTGTGTGGATGGCTATCGGCAATTAAGCGGGTCCCTCGCAAGGGACTGTAGGGGTAAGCCTGGATTGTCAACAATGGTCTGTGAAAGAAAAGTTATTGGCATTATCGTGGCACTTTATGAGCCCATAGTCATGTACCTTTGCAGAGACATTGTTCTCTCTTTCCAGCTATCGGACATTACAACGTGAGGTAGAAAACATCAATGTAAGTCCAGGAGTGTTGTCTGCTGACATAATTCAATTACTACAAAAAAAAGTACAGCATTTAGATTACAATGACAAAATTTGTTTCATTTCATTTGATGAAATGAGTCTCAAAATTAATTTTCGATACGAATCAAGTAGAGATAAAATTATTGGATTCGAGGATTATGGTGATGATGAAAATTCCAACCAAGCAGCAACTCATGCATTAGTATTTATGGTCCGAGGCATAAATCTAAAGTGGAAACAGGCACTGTTGTATTGCTTCATGTGTCAAGGTGCAAAAAGTGGAATGTTAAAAGAAAAATTACTTTGTATAATTCGACAATTACTTGCAATTGGATTACTTGTTAAAGGTGTGGTGTGCGATAAAGGTGCAAATAACATTCAACTAATGAAAAAAGAGTTAAATGTGACACCAGAGCAGCCATTCTTTGTGATTGATGACCGGAAAATTTATTCGTTATTTGATGTGCCACACCTAATAAAAAATGCACAAAATTGTTTATTAGCACATGACATTATGTTTGATAACGATCACAAAATAGCCCGCTGGGCAGATATACGACAATTTTATGAATTAGAAAAATCATTACCTGTACAATCAGCACCAGAATTAACCCAAAGCCATATAGAGCCTCCACCATTCTCAAGAATTAAAGTCAAATTTGCAACGCAAGTATTGAGCTATTCCATTTATGCAGGAATAATGATGCATTTCGCTCTTGGTATTTCTTGAAATTTGTATTTCCTAATTTTGAACTAATAAATTAAGCATGGTTTATTCCTTCTAGGAAAA
>JAQFZU010000697.1:0-20559 GCA_034696185.1 Henia vesuviana | reverse complement strand
ACAATCGATTGTTCGCAATCGATTGTTAAAAAACATCGATTAATAATCGAATCATCGATACATCGCAGGGCCCTAAGCTCTTTCCACTCGCCATTATTTATGTACACTAAGAAAACAGAAATGCTTGCAGTGCTACCTTGTCCTCCCTGTGGTTGACTGCCTCTTTCAGCCAACAGCTTGACGACTAGTACTACCCAACCTGGCAGGGAAGTGATGATGCGATCAATTGTCACAAGGTTTGCTGCCCTGTCATAGAAAGGTTACAATTGGGACCAGATTCAGGATACAGGCATGCACCATCAGCCAGGTGCCTACTGTTCTCGGAGCCATAACTTACCTGGCCCATTTGTGAAAGAAACAGCTAGCATCCCAGCTAGAAAAATCTACAAAAATTCTGAAGAAATAATTTGAAGATATTCTGCAAAAATTTGGCCGATTCTGTAGAAATTCTGAAGAAATAATTTGAAGATATTCTGCAAAAATTTGGCCGATTCTGTAGAAATTCTGCAGTTATTTGGCCAATTCTGTAGTTTTTCTGTAGAATTTCAGCAGGAATTTTGGTCATTTTCAGTTTTCTGTAGAAATTCTGCAAAAATTTGGCCCATTCTGCAAATTTTCTACAGAATCGGCCAAATAACTGCAGAATTTCCACAGATTTTTCTAGCTGGGATGGTCTCAGAGGACCAAGTTGGGTAAGCGCTAATTTCGTATCCCACATGGCATATGCTCGAATGAAAATATCTGCAGCATAATGTTAATAATCCTGTAACGAGATTAAAAGTCTCGAGTCGCTTTTTAGATTTAGCCGATCGGAAGTCATGGTAAAAATGTAAATAAATGACTCGGAAATTGATTATTCCTTCAATCGAAAGTTTAATAATGGCCATTGAGTTATTTATTAGTGTCAAGTTTATAAATTACCCGTCATGGATATGTGTGATTAATATTAGGCAATTAGGTTAGATTTAACCAGGGCTTAATCTTAAAAGCTCTTGTCTTCGTTGATCAGTCTACCTATTAGATGGCATCTAGATGGACGACTTTAGCTATTTCATCCAATTGGATGGAAATGGAAGAGTCCGAGTGTCCAAAAGGATGCAGATTGGGTAGTTTTTTCCTCTTTTGTATTAAGGGATTAGCTGGCTATATAAGTCAGTGTAGGTGATTGTTTTTTGCTTTATTACTTTTGTATGTTGATAACATGATTTGATCTAATGTTTGACTTTGTCACCATTGATTGATAACATTTGGCACTGATTAGCGATTTAGCTTGACATGGAAATGAATTCAGTGCATATCTTGTGTCGGTGATTTTTCCCCAAGTCCGTATTTTAACTAAAACCCGGTGAATATCAATTACTAGAAATTATCTGACTTCGTTTATCTTTTCTCAAAACAAATGACAGGATTTATTATATCGATTAAACAATTAAGAATTATATTTACAATTAATACTAGAACTAATTCCACACAATTAATATTTACAAGAAAAGTTTCTGACAGGGGGAACGACATTCAGAAAAATAATGTACGAGATTTTGAAATCCTGAAATCATGTTATACATTTTGGGATTTCAAAGAATTTCAAAGATTTCAAAATTTTTTATGATTTCAAAAATTTCACATGATTTCAAGGATTTCATAAGATTTTAATGGGATTTCAAGGATTTCAATGGGATTTTACTAATTTTAAAGGATTTCACTAATTTTAAAGGCTTTTATAAGATTTCAAAATTTTTAATGGATTTAGGGAAATTATATTTTATTTAAAAATTCTGACTTATAAAAGAGTACAACTGAGCTGGGATTAAAAGTTGTGAAGAAAATGCACTTGTGACCTATTGCTGCAAGCATTGCTGCCTATTGCAAGTGCAAGCATGCTTGAAGCATGTCAAACATAGTCAAGCAAGTAGTCATGCCTAGTCAAGCTAGCGGGCACAACATGCCAGACTTAACTAACCAATAATAAATGCCATAAAATATGAAATTAGATAATTTTAGATAATTTTTTAGATAATTAGACCTCCCGTAAGACCTATTGAATTAGAAAAACTAACTTTCTAAAAAAATTTTTAAAAATGATTAAAACTGAATTTTAGAGAAATTTTAACAGATTTCGTCAATGATTTCAGCAGATTTCACGTGATTTCATTAGATTTCATGTGATTTCATTAGATTTCATGTGATTTCATCAGATTTCACGTGATTTCACGTGATTTCACGTGATTTCATCAGATTTCACGTGATTTCACATGATTTCATAAAATTAAAAGATTTCTAAAATTTCAAAAAATTTCAGGATTTCATGGGGATTTCAAAAGATTTGAAATCTGAAATCACAGCCTGTACGAGATTCACAGAATGTCGTCCCCCTTGGGTTCTGATCACTTCGAACTTGGAACAATCGAAACGCTTGAGGTCGACAAAATTTGCAAGACCGGATCATAGAAGCAAGTCGGGCTTGAGGTGCGAGCCCTTGAAAGCTATCGTGCTCATGCCCGTTTCTTTCACACACTCGGTGTTCAGGTCACTCAGTATTCGACATGCGTCTGCTCTAAAAATAGAATAAGGACAGGATACCGAGCCACGCGGAACTCCAATTTCTAACACTAACACAACACTAAGCTAGTTAAACTAAGCACACTACAACAAAGATACTAAATACAGAAAAAGGCGCGATTTTACTTTACGCGTCATTACTATTAACACGAGAATGCCGACTGGCTAAAACTACTTAACTAGACACGCGGTTACGCATCTGGGGCACACTGGAACACATGGTCGGGTATGAAATAAATTATTTAACATTGGAGTGATTTGCGAGATGTGAGATAATGCAAGCACATTATTCCTTTGACCTGGGGGTATCACTCATTCGGTTTACACGGTATGTTGAACCGACTTCCGGTTCGTCATCAAACTGCTCATCGCATACGAGAGGAATTTCATTCGTTTCTGGACTCGAGTTATTATCATGCGATTACATGTAATAACTTTGGCTAACTGAAAATACAAAAGTAGCGGCCTCTTATACCCGAGAACAGCAGTCATCGACACCTAAGACAGTGTATCTTTCTAAGTTTTCCACAGCACTTAACATTGAAAAAGAAGTAAATCGCCGGAGCATATAAATGCGCGAACAATTTCCAGAGAAAATAGTGCAAACTTTAAATGCGAATATCTCGCTTAGGGCTACACTAATCGAGAAACCGATTAGTGCAATCAACTCAGCTCGACGAAATCTATTCGATAGGATAGGTCTCGTATGTGGTCAGGAAAACTGCACTCCAACCTGAGTGTTGCTGGCTCCTTAGCTGTGATGTTTTTTTACACTTACGAATACGACAATGGTGTACAGGGTAGTTGCGCATAAACTTCGATAGAAACCGATTTTTTTAAATTAATAATTCGTTCTAGAAATTGGAAACTGCAAGCAACGCCTCCAGTTGATGATTTACACTAGTACACTTCTGGTAATATACGCTATGATAAGTTAGCAATTATAATTTTTTTTATTTTAATCTTTTTGGCCAGCAAAGCGGCCGCAGGCCTTTAGTTTGGTTTATTGTATGGGTTTTTATTTAAAAATTTAAAAATATTTACATAAAAATTTTAAAATTTTAAGTGCTTAGGTAGGTATCGATATGCTTGATTAACTCCATTGGCCACTGGCAAGGTCGCAAATGACGTCACGATCTTGCATCTACACATATAGAGGAGGGAAGTTTTTAATCTCCTCCAGAATGCGGGTTAAAAGAGACAGCTTTATAAATAAATCACGCATTTCACACAAAACTGTATTTTAATTATTAGTGATTGAATGGGTGGCCAATAATTCGCCTGACCACTTCAAGATCATGACAAGCTGCTGTTTTCTTTGTTAATTTGTTAAAAATCTTTAGCAGATTACTAATCTATGTTATCACCCGGCTCAACACCAGGTTTTATGCTTATCAGTTTTCTTATTAACAAGTTTTTGTCAGTTTTTGACCAAGTGGCAAATGTTGACACTTTTGATTCAGATGGTGCGAGAGTGATAATATTATTCATCTGCACTATTTGATCAGACTTTGGTTTTTTTATTAAATTACTTTTATGATTTCTAAATTTTTTAATTTTTGGCAAATTTTCAAAAAAAAGGGCTTTCTACAAGTAATCATACACAATATACGGATCTCTACATCTGATTTTCCAGCTTTTCCTATAAAACTGTCACGAAACTTTAGCTTTTATTATATAGATTAATATTTTTGATTTTAAACGACAGTAATTACAATGCCATGTCAAAAAGCAAATAAACAAACTAGGTTTCTATGATACAATGTTGAAACAATTAAGAACATAGCAACACCATGTATCCAAAAAACTGACAACTAAAAATTAATCAAACTGTCAATTAGTAATTAATATACTAATTGATAGTTTGAGCTTTTTAGCCAACAAGTGAGCGCGAGCGAGTTCCATACTATTAAATTTTTCAGTTTTGTCACTCGTATCAACTCGGAAACTAAATTATGCTTAATGCTAAAATTCAGGATTTTGAATAATTCCAGCTTACTGCATAATGCAGTTTCTATAAAACAATTAACAAAACTGGAAACTTGATTGCAATAGGAACTTGCTCACTATCATTCTGACTAAACTTTTATGAAAAGAAATACAAGGTATAAAAAAAAATTTAATTTTTTTCATACGACTACTTTGTTTTCTAAACCATGGAGGTGAATTAATCCACCTTCATGACTAAAGCCAATCAGTACATAATTACAATGTCTGGTTCTAAATAATCAAATATTCATAATTTTAACCTATAATCAGGCCAAGTTATTAATAAAATTTAATTTAAAGCGTTCAGTTTAAATGAAATTAATAAAATTAATTTTTAAAATTATCTATTATTGTTTTTGAAAGACTATAATTACTAAAGAAATCATTTCTTCAAGTCGTTTTTTAAATAATAAAATCAGTGTTATTAATTTTATTCGGTCAAAGGTGCAATTACATCTTAAAAAAATTCTTGCACTAAATAATAGGTAAAATTTCTTTTTCCTCAAGCAACATTTAAAAAATCATGGTATCTAAACTCAACAGACTTATGTTCAGAAGAATGAAAAAATTAAGAATTCTAAAGTTACATAAGAAATTAAGCTGTAATTCAAAATGTTTTAAGACAATATTTAACTTATTTGCAATGATATTAAGTTTAAGCGTTTGTCTCTGGCAAGTAAGCATTTGCATTCAAACATATTTCAACGAGCCCTTTTCCACAAACAGCAAAGTAGAAAATCTCGTTAACTTTTCATTTCCAACATTATACATATGTCCGTACAATATGACACACGAAATTATAAATTCATGGCATAGCATTTGTATAAATTCCGAATCTTGTAATTCAAAATCAGATATAGAAGAATTAGAATTTCAATTCAAGATATTGAACACATCATTTGATAACATTTGGCGCAACAACAGTGTGAGCAAGGTCATGTCATTAATACCAGTAAGTTTGTAAATAAATAGTTTTTTAGGCATTTCAATGGTAAAATTATAATAGTGGTTTCAAATATTAATTTTAGTGTGATTATGCGAACAACGTAAGTGTCTGCGAAACTATGTTTCAGACAGAAGTATTTATCGAGCAGAACGAATCATATATCGATACGTTTAGAGGACGATGCATCATTTTAAATGCAACAAGTTTGTTTAAAATTCTATTTTATATAATACTGCTAGAAATTGCTCTATTAAGTTTTGTGGCAACTCAAAACAATTTGGCTATTGCTGATCATTTAATATATGAAAAACTATTTTTTTCATTTTCCATTAATGTGCACTGTAAAAAATAAAGGTGTAAAGGTGTTCAAATAGAGACATTTTGGTACAAAAGGAGTGAATTTACTCATTTTTAATAGTAAATTGTCTCTATTTGAACAGTTTTACACCTTTACTTTTTACAGTGTGGGCTACAGGCCATATAGTTTTACTTTATAATTCATTTGTTTACTATAATTAATTATAATTATTTACTTTATTTCAAAACTTTGCAAAAGAAGAGGTAGAGAAAATGAGGGTAAAAAAGGGAAGGGGAGAGAACAAGAATAAGGAGAAGAGAAAATAGAAACGAGTAGAACAATGTTGGTCAGTGACCAATCGCGTGTTTGTTGTTGTGGGAGGTGACTAGGGGGTATTGGACAGTCGCCATCATCACCTGGCTGGACATTGGCTAGTTAACTCCATCCAACCAAAGTCCGACTGGAAGATATGATGACATCTGGATGGCAATCCTTCGTCATCCCAATGCATTGGGGCGTAGTTGACAATTGCCTTATGAGGTAATAACCTCTCGAGCCAATCGTAGGCTTCTCTTCCCACAAATCTGTTGACAGCCAGAATTAATTGTTGGGCCCTTTGCCACTTTGGCCCTTGCTCATACCGTCTGCCTCCCGCATGAGTAACTCACGTAGGCGGCAGAGCATTTCGCCATAAATGGCAATACGTTCTCAGACTGATTGCGCTGTTTGCCACAAGTGATTCAGGGCTCCCCACACAGCTATTTCGGCCCTCCATGAAATAACTGCGCTTGGACTCATAGTGATTGTCCATGGCACTATATGCGCCAGGGCCGTTCCGGTAAGGAATGGATAGCCAATGCGATCATTCCAAAAAACTTCAGCCGGTTCAAATGGGACTAAGTCTCATCGGAAGTCGTTTCACACCTCTCGGCATAGACAAGCTTCTGCCTGAAATTAATTGAGAAGACCACGAGCCATTGATGAGATGTCAACATTTTCCTGAAGTTCCAGATGGAGGTCGGCGAGTGCGGCTACTTCCAACTCCATCGTGGTAGTCCAAGATGTTGGCGGTTTGGATTTGATCTGGAGGGACATCAAAGGTGTTATTTTGCTCTGTTTCTGCCTTGGTGATTACAGGGACAGTGGAGACGATGCTTTTGTTGGTCGGTTTCAGCTCGGTTGATTTATCCACCAAGCCTTGTTTTGCTTTCTTCTGCATCATCTTCGTTCTGTCTAGCACAATTTTGCAAGTTCTTGCCACCAGGGCATCGCCAGACAATTGGGAATGGTTTTTGCGTGCAATTTCGATATCCCTATCCATAAGGTTATATTGAAATTGTGGTATTTTCAATACGAGGGTCGACGACCGAGAACGTTTGGTCCCTGAAACGGGTACAGTTTAGGAGTGGTGGGGGCTTCTAACTGAGGAGTTGCTGATGTCAAGGGCTGCGGTTCTGAAACCGCAGTTGGAGTCGACGGTTCGGTTTCAACTTTGGGACCCCCTGTTGGAGAGCAAAATAGCTTCAGCCTGTCCTCTGCCTTTTGTTTGCCATCGCAATCCTAATTTTCGCCGACCAGACAGATTTTCGGCTGTCATCAGCCATTTTAGTGCCATGTGATCAGTTTTTACTGCATAGTGAAAGCATTCAACATATTGTTGAAATTTTTTAACAGCCCAAATGACCGCTACACATTCCAATTCTGATGCACTGTATTGAGCTTCAGCTACGTGCAGTGTTCTATTGGCGTAAGCTACTGCGCAAGGTGTGTTTTTGCCTGGCTGCTGTTCCATAAAGACTGCTCCCAGACCACCTTCACCTGCATCAGTGTGAATAATGAAAGGGAGATCATAATTGGGCAATGGGAGCACGATCTGTTGTGACAGTTGTCGTTTAATATTCCCAAACTCCTAATTACATTCATAGCCGTCATCAGATAGATTAAAACCAAGACATTCAATTTTATCCAAGCAAACAAAACACTTTGAAGAGCTGGCTGTTAAATTGTGTTTTAACAACCTTCAGAAGATGTCTTCCAAATGTTTCATGTGTTCCTCAAAACTATCACTGAAGATGATGACATCATCTAAATATGCCATTGCCCACTTGTATTTTGCATTCCTAGAACGTTATCCATCATCCTTTGGAATGCAGAGGGTGCATTACAAAGTCCAAATGGCATTCTAGTGAACTGGAAAGTTCCCTGTGGAGTCGAGAAAGCAGTTTTTGTTTTGTCTGACTCCTTTAGTTTAATCTGATAATAATCTTTAGTGAGGTCAAAAGTCGAGAAGACCTTCTTCCTCCTTAGGCATGCTAATATCATTGTGATTTCGGGCATGGGATACACGTCCTTAGTTGTAACATTATTTAAGGCACAATAGTCGATGCAAAGGCAATACTCCTTTTTTCGACACGATAACAGGTGGATTATTATATGGCGACTCGCATTGTTCTACCCACCCATTATCTTCTAAGGCAAATACGAGATGACATAAAATTTCAGCTTTTGCAGGGTTTATGGGTTTATTCCTACAGTAAATAGGTTTAGTATTCATAGTTGGCATAGTGTTCCGAAGTCGGGTTACACCCAGCAATTGTGCTAAAAAGATTTTGATATTTACGCAGCAAGCCTTGTAAACATCTAATTTTATCATTTTTGTATTTACACTTTGAGAGCAAGACACCTATGACATCATTAGAGAATTTCTCTTCTTCCTTAGTCATAAATAGCCCATTCCAACGTGTGATAATTGCTTCTGCAAGCTCTTCAAAAGTAGGATCACAGTCAAAAGGAATGTTTCAGCTGGAAAATTAATATGAAACCATTCCTGTTTAGGGAATGATACCACAATGCCATTTCTTTCCATCCAATTACACCCTTGCAATAAGTATGATGAGGGAGAAGGAATAACATGAAACATTACCACCTCTTTATTTGTTGACCATTGAAGGCGTAGCTTAACCATTCCAATCGATTTGAGAACTCTGTCTCTAGTTAAAACAGTTAATGGGTTATCTGGTTTTTTCATCAAATGAAGAAAACCATATTTTTTGAGAAAGGCGCCACTGACAAAAGGCTTCGTTGCACCGGAGTCCATTAAACCTTTTATTGTTTTGCCATTGATTTTGAGCGTAACAAACGGCATTAGTTGCGGTCTCATGCGAGTTGGAACCAATACGTAGTCTGTTACTAATTCTTGTTGAAAATTGCAGAATGGTTGTGTTCCTCCTGTCAGGGATGGATGAAATACAGCATCCGAATTCCATTCGGCAGGAGAAGGCGCGAGCAATGAATCATTACTTACACTTCCTGAGATTCCTTCTCCTGCGCTGACTCGTTTTTTGAATCATCCAAAATGATGACCACTTTAGATTCTTTGGGGTAAATAAGGAGAGCCGCTTCTTGCAGTCTCTTGATAGTTTTTTTGAGGGCATCACGTTTCACATTGTATGAACAATCCTTTTCAAAGTGCTGTCCACCGCCCCTAAAGCATCCACCCGATCTCGGAGCTTTCAAATGATCAGATAAAACATTTGATTTTGTTGGTACAGTGGTTGTAACTTTTTTAGGGGCTGTAACTGCTGCTACCAAGGAGATTGTCAATTTGGATGTAATAGTCATCCTGGTTGAAGGTTTCTTCCGTTGGTCACGGAGCATTGCTGCTGTATCCCAATACTCTGATGCTTGCAAGAACTCCTCCCAAGTGCATGGGCAACTTTCTGTAAATTTTCTAGCAAAATGTGAGACATTTGGTTTCAACAACTCAATTGCAATATTTAATTTATCACGACTGGTCAGTTGACACTTCATTTGCGTATAAATTGGCGAGTTTGTCAGGCCAAATCCACGTAGCGTTGGGATTTGAAATAAAATTACTCTGTTTAAGGTTTAAAAAACTACGACTAACGATTTATTCAATGTACAAGGGTGAAAGTAATTACAATCAGGGTGCGTACAATATGATTTTTTCACTTTAATATTATAACTCCTGTTTGCGAAAGACGTGGAACACGTTTGATTAAAAGGAAAACAAATAGTAATAGGGAGCTGCGAGTTACCACAAGCTCGATAGGAATTACAATGAGAATTTCTCCTTACAGAGAAAGCAGAACAGCTCTGGTCGCTCGGATCTTCCTGCCGGTGTCCTGAGGGTCAGGGTCATACTCTGCGTGAGTGCGGGTGGCTGCTGTGCACAGTCTGATGCCAGTGCCTTTGTTCGTGTTTAGGGTGCATTTGGTTCACCAAAGGCAGTTTAGCGCAAACTCCATGACCTCGAGCTCCAATCACTCCTAGCTGGTTCTGGGTAACATTGCATAGGTTTGATTCATGGGCCTCTTTGAGGTTCTCTGGGAGTTGTGTCTTTGGTGGTCTTTGTATATCTTGTGTCCACACTTCCCTCAGTATCCTGCCTAATCACTTATGCCCTAGTGGCAAATATGTGAGCGACAGGGGTGTCCTCATTGGAAAGGGGCACTCTTGAACACTTTATCGTGTCCAGGGGGCAAGTGACCATTGGCCATCCAACAAAGAATTCAGGTCACCAGTCACAGGTTGCGCATTTCGCATACCTAAAAGGAACATTAGCATGGTCGTGCAAACTCCGCAGACAAAGGATTGTAAAGGAGTCGAATTATTTACAGGGGCAGATCACCACAACTTGTATTCTATATCCTGATTTTCGGTTAACCAAAGGTTGAGTTTTGTCGCTAATGCCAAGTCAGCTTGCAGTTAGTTCATGTCAACCCCAGTAAGTTGCAGGACAGTTTTGATGACCAATGTGGGAATCGTATTAGTCATCCCGTCCTCTGACTCATCACCATCGTTGCTGTCAACATGATCATTGTCATTGACATACTCATTCATGTTCTCTAGTTCCTCTAGTTTACGTTGTCTTTCCTCCTCCAATTGTTTAATCGATTTCGCGGGCATATTTAGGCCTGCGAGTCGCGTAAAATGTGGGAAAGGTGTGTTTTGTGTAAAAATAGTCGGCTATGCCAATTAAGTTTGGAGACACTGAACAAGTGAACACCTCTAGTGCAGTATGTAAAGTGCAGTGAAAATATTATTCTCCCTTCGATCATGACTCATCCACTAATCCGCCATACATGATTTGAATCGTCTGTCATTGGCTGTTGATTCATGACCTCCATTCCAAAGTAGGTTAACCTACTGAGGTTAGGTATCATGACTTAATCCTTTAAGAGAGATCCATGTTAAAGATTAGTAAAAACATGTGTTTTAACCCTTTTCCTTTGTTCAAAAAGAAAAGGATTAGAAATGTCAAGAACAAAGAAGTTTATTTCCCCAAGTTCATAAAAAAGACATGATAATAATAAAAAAAATTTATTTCATAAAAATCAGAAAAAAATACATTTCTCGGACAACGTACATTTTACTCAACTTTTATCTGAAACGGTCCTCAAAGGAAGAGCAATAGTTTATACCTGCTTTTAAAAGCAGGTGTGTTTTCAATAAAGCTAATTCGTCAACCTTAAATGACGAGAAAGCGTCAAATTGTTGCAATGGTGTTGGTCATAATAGATTTTCTACTTAGATTTTGCTGCTGCATTTTTCAACCAACGTGTTTTTAAGAAGTATGCCTATTCGTTTGACCAGCAGTCGGACGCTGTCATATGGCTTTTCTGGGTAAAAAAGTGCTTTTAAAGATACTTGTGGATTGTCCCAGAGTGGACATAACAAAGCACAATGAACCAATTATTCTAAAGTGGCTTACATCTGGTTTTTTGTTGTATCATATCTCGTGCGGAGTTTTCCATTTTAAAATCCTGTTAGCAAATCTATTTTTCACGTGAGCATACGATATTGCTACTTTATCCCATAATTCTTTTGGGATTTGTGTGTGGTCGAGAACCGTTCAGACTAATTACAAAACATAACGGTTTAACCATTCGTCAACTCCATTTTGGTCTGATGAGTAACTGTTTGTCCTCTCATGTTTGATGCCCTTGTCTTCGGTCTATCTTTCCATCTCACGGTTGACAAAATCAGATCCATTGTCAGTTCGAATATATTTTACGGGTCTTCTGGTAGTTGTTTTATATCTCTTTATGACATTTTGAACTTCTTCTGTCACTTAATTCTTATTCATTATCAGTATGATGTCTATCTCGAATGGTCATCAACGCACAACAAATAATATATGCATTTCCAGTCTTCAAAATATGCGTCGTCGGACCCCAAACGTCCATATGCAACATTTCTCTGACTCGATATGTTGTGTCTTCTTCCGATGCCTTTTCCTTTTGCATTGTGGCCTTCACCAACCTACAGTGTTCACAAACACTTTTGTCCATTTGTTGATTTGTAAGAATTCCTTTTACGGTCCTATTGTGAGCCATCTTGACTATTCCTTTTTGATTCAGATGACAGAATCTGTAGTGCCATAATTGTATCTTTTCGTTAAAAACCTTTCTTGTCTTTATATATTTTTTTTTAATTTGCTTTGCTTGATGGCTTTCTAGGACTTCGGTTTCGTTTTCTTTTTGCTTATAACCTTTTGGTTCAATTTATCACTCATGAATCCATCTTTGTCAACATTGGTCTTTTTTTCTTGGTTTTGTAACCAAAACAAGCCATTCTGTTTCTTAAACCTCATCATTGATTGTCCTTATTTAAGAATGTTAGCATTGCTGACATTACTTTCTATGATACTTTAAAAGATTACTTTCTATGATACTTTTAAGCAACTTTTAAAGTATAGAAAGGTACAAATTGGTGTTTTCTACTTACTTTACACCTTTATTTTCTAGAGTGTAGTTGCGTGATGTTGACAGTTGATGAGTTGTCAGCCTGCAACCAGTCAATTATTTTGACTAAATTTACCTTTTTTCTTTAATATTTTCGGTTGATAGAGGAGTTGTAGTATCATCTACTGGCCAAACCGCGCATGCTCGAGCAAAAAGTTAAGTCTTTCACACTTAATCCGGAAGATCGGAATCATCATCCTCCCCATCGCGCGAAAGACCGTCAGCAACTTGATTTTTTGAACTTTTTTTGTAGATAATTGTAAAGTTTTCTTGCTGGAGAAACAATGCCCACCTAGTAAGACAACCAGTCAGATTTTTGGCTGACATGAACAATGTTAATGCCATGTGATTGGTTTTTACAGTGTAATGTGAATATTCCACATATTATTGAAATTTCTTAACAGCCCAAACAACTACTAAGCATTCCAAATTTGATGCACTATAGCGAGTTTCGGATCCGTGTAATGTCCTACTTGCAGAATTTACTGGAAGGGGCATATTTTTGTCTGGCAACTGTTGGCATAAAGAGTGCTCCCAGACCATCTGCACACTCTTACAAATTAGAAATAAAGGGTGTACTACATTTAATACCTAAAAGGCATCAATATAGAGACAAAGCATCAGTATAAGGACTAGTTTATACCCATTTATACCTTACATTTCTGAGAGTGCACTTGCATCAGTGTAAGTGATAAAAGGAAAGTCATAATTGGGCAATGGGAGCATGATCTGATGTGACAGTTGATGTTTTATACTCTCAAATGCCTGATTACATTCTTTAGTAAAGTCCCATGGGGCATCCTTTCAAATTAATGCGAATAATGGCCTATAGTTTTTGTGAGTTTTGTATTAGAGGAGCATAATAACTAGCCAGACCAATAAATTGCTGTAGCGACTAACGTTCTTTGGAACCGGAAATTCCTCTACCTCAATGACGTTGTTCGGATTCGGGTTATATCCTTTATTAGAGAAAGTAAAACCAAGAAATTTGGTTTTATATGGGCAAATAAATGATTTCGAAGGACATGCCATCAGGTTATGACATAGCCACCTCTGAAAGTAAACATCCAAATTTCGCTAATGCTCTTTAAAACCATCGCTAAAGATGATGATGTTATCTAAATACGCCATTGCTTATTTGTATTTTGAGAGTTGGTTACTAATAACGTAAGTTGAGAAATTCTCCTACCCTTTGGTCAGAAACAACGCTTTCACTAACTCTTGAGTGATAAGGATGTCCCACTTGTGGCCAACACTCGACCACCAATCCATGTCAAGTGACACAAGTCACTTTTTATTGGTTGATAAGTTTTGACCCAGATTTAGAGGTCAATTTGATTTTTTGAGAAAGACACATATCATGACTTAATCCCTTAAGTGAGTTCCGTGATAGGGATTAGTATAAGCGCTTTCTCGCCCTTTTTCTTTGTTCAAGAAAGCGAGATTAAAAAACAAAGAATAAATAGGTTCATTTACTTTTTATAAAACTTACATTTCTCGGACAATGCACATGTTTTCGTGTATTTAAGTTCTACAAAATAAAAAAAGAAAATTTTTATCTTGCAAAAAAAATAAAAAGTTAGAAAATTTTCATTTCTTGGACAATGCGTATTTTTTCTATATTTTGGCACAAAAACCTGTTTACTAACAAAATAAATTGCTAATACCCAGACTCTTGTATTTTTTAATGTTGATTGTTTTTTTAGGGTTCGGTGATAGGCCTAAAATTGCACAGCAATAAATTACCACTCAATTCTAAAGTCGTTTCACCTAAACAATGAGAACAAGCAAAAGAGAAAAATGAGAACACAGGGGAAAAACATAAAAAAGATTTTTAGTGGAAGAAAACACATTTCTCCCGTTCAAGTTTGATACGTAAAGCGATCCATTCCCTGACCATTCTTCCATAAAACCGATTGTCTAGTCAGAACGTCCGACAGTACTATTGTGTCAGTCTGTCATCACTTCACTACTCCCATATTCACTTGGTGGTGCACGGGCGAGGATCCAACAATGCACACGGCCTGCCAAAACATTCTACACCTAGACCACTGTCCTCAACTCATAGAGAACCATGAGGGATAAGTAGACATGATCGGTTTTGCATGGCAAGGAAGGGTGCAAAACCAACCAAGTTTGTTAGCCCGTAGACGGCGCTAGAAACGCTGTGAAGTGATCACTTTTGCTCTTGATTGTTTTTGGATTCTCGGTCGTCGCCACATAAAGGCCCTTAAAAAGCAAAAAATTGAAAATGACAGAAAAAAGTATTTTTTAAGGTTAGGGTTAGGAAAAAAGAGAACGATTTAGCTATAGACACTAAAAGAATTTTGGGAAAGAAAGATGTAAAATAGATAAAGTTATGAGGGTAGGATTTTCAATAGATTACGACTTATCTCAACAATTCCTAGTGAAGAACCCGCTTAGCTAACAATAGCCATCCACACGGCCTCAGGGTTGGGTTTTGCCAAATTAATCTCGGTCCACCGTTACACCTTTGACCAGCGGGCGTACCAATGACCTCAAATCAGGCCATAGGTCACCCACTCCCACCAACCCACCACACACTTTCTTGGTTTGCCGGCCACGTACTGACGGCCGAAGTCACCAATAAGCAGCCATATAATGTAAGTTTCTGCTTTCCGGCTACATGGGGCAGCCGTATACATACTCCTCATCCTCCATATAACCACCACCATGTCCACCACACTCTACACTAGGCAACCTTGCTCATTATCACCATTATGTGTCAAATAGTCGACCTGAGACCGCTTGTTCAATCTCTCAGATCGGCGGATGCAGACTGACTGAAAAATAGAGGTTGAGCCTCCCACACTGTAAAAAAAATGTGTAAAGTGTTTAAATAAAGACAATATACTCTTAATAAAGAGTAAATTTACTCCTTTTTAGTAGTAAAATGTCTCTATTTGAACACCTTACACTCTATTTTTTTACAGTGCAAGTGGTGTAGTGGACATGGATGTTTGACGTGGACGTGCCTCTAAGGTCAGGTGACCGGGGGCCCACATTGCCCTCTAGTGACGACTGGCCACAAACGCTCTGAAAGAGGATGAAGATGTGGTGGCATCATGTCAACTGAAATGTGAATTATATTATTGAATATCATTTTTTTTATTAATTTAAATTGTATTTATTATTTTGTAAATTTGCGATATTTTAGCAAATCTACAAAGAAAGGGGTATCGAATAGTGTATACTACCCAGGGCAAGTTACGGGGCTATGGGTAGTGGTATTTGCTGGCAAACTGTCACAAAAAAAAACCTTTATATAGATTAGATAAATAGCATGAATGTACTGGATAAAGTATATTTGTCAAACATAAAAATAAAACAATGAAACCAGCTTTTGCAAAGTCTCTAGCAACTATTTTCTGAATTATCATTTTTAATAGCTGGAACCCATGAACCTGCCCTTCATGCTTTCTTTTTATTTCAAGATATAACGTACCCTATAACTGATAAATCCAATGTAATGTGGAGAACTGGTGCATTTACAAACAAATACTCGAATGAAAAACATCCATTAATGGTAATGTATTAACATTATAACTCCATTGTATGGAGAAAATAATAGTTTGCTTGTACACTACACAGCTAGCAATTGGAGATAATCATAAAAATGATAAATTTCTGTTACTTGACGAAACATTGAATGGAAACACTTTAACCGAATTAGAAATAATAGAATTGACAGAGGTAAAATTCTATTTCAAAACAAATAATATAAAAATTGTTTTATGAATTCATGAATATAGTTCAAGAAAGTGTCTTCAAATTCTAACCCATGTGTTGCAACTGCTGAATATGTACACTGCATTAACAAATGCATAGAAAATGAAATAGTTGATAATATAATAATGAATTCAGCTTTCGGGAAATCGAAAATCTGCACGTAATATAATAGCTCGCAATTATTTAAATATCTCGTACAATTAAAAAGCAAATGTTATTTATTTATCTTTGTAGATTACCATTTTCAAATTTAACTGGAATTCGAACTAAAATTTGGTCATGTTCATCTGTACAACAATTTCTTGATACCAACAGATTTGTAAACATGGCACAGCAATATAGGTCGAAATGTAATTGTCAAAAGCCTTGTGAAATGACAACTTACAGTACTATATCAAAACAACTAGATTTGCAAAGAATTGGTATGTACAGTCCAAACCCTAGTGTGGGTCTTCAAATAAAGTATTCAGTAAATTCGAAACAAGTCATTACCGAGTTTTACACATATACAACGTCAGATTTGTTTAGTGGATTAGCTGGCAATATTGGCTTTTTCGTCGGTATTTCCTTGTTTGGCATCATTCAACATTTGGGCAAATCTTTGGCACAAATTTTCCAAATCTTTATCAACAAAACTGGTTTTAAGAAACCAAAGCAAACACGTGGAAATTATATTAGAAGATATGGATATAAGATAAAACTAGATAAGTTTATAGTACATAAATATTTTCATAGATATTACTAATTAAACACATAAATCAGATCCTGCATGTTCTATACACTGTAAAAAAAACAGTAAAATTACAGCGAAAACAGCTGACGATATTTTACAGAATATCATGATATTATATGTTTATAAAATGGTATTTTATATATTGACATAAAAACCTATAATAAAATCTGTAGTAATGTAAGGTTTTTACAGAATAACATAAAGTTGAGTATGTATGTCTTATAAAGTTATTGTTTTCCAGGTATTTATTTTATTGGATAATGATTTGCATATTGGGTTTTTGCTGTGAAATAAGTTTTTTTACAATTAAATTAACTATTTTTGCACAAAATGGCGGTTAAAGTCAGTCCCAGTTTGCCGTAATGGCACCACCCGGTATTGAATTTAAAAATTATTAACAATAAAGTTTTCAATTGTTACTTATTATAGTAATATTTTTAATAAATAATTAACATCATTTTAAGCTTCTTTTACAAATAAAATCAATGACTGCACTTAATGATCTATTTTTAATGTTTATTTTTTGTTTTTTAAAAACAATTTTTTCATAAGTGAAAATGATTCTTAATGATAATTCTTTGTTTTTGATAAACAAGATAAATGAATAAAGCAAATGACTGAATGCGACTAATGTTTTAACAATTTCGATTATTTCTGAATAAAGAACTAAGATTGTTGTGGAGTATAATTTGTGAAATTAAAATTTGTTTCATATAAATCATATCAGAATGTAGAGTGCATTATAACATTGTATAAGACTGTATAGTAGATTTCCAAAGGATGTACTAAATTTCCTATAGTATACTACAGAATGCTATAGATATAGATGGTAAATTTCGTATAGAATCCTATAACCTATGTGTTTTATTATACTATAAACTGCTATAGGAATTTACCTATAGAACACTATAGCCTACACTATGCAATGTTCTATAATATCTTATAGAAATTTTCTCAATGGATAGATTACTGCCTATTTACCGTCTTTGTAAATATGTATAAAGATGAATTTAACTGGCAATTTAAAAAAAAATAGAAATGATAGTTTATTGTTGATTCACAGGAATAAGGATTTATGAATTTCATAACTACATGAAAAAATCAAATTAACTTACAGTTTTTTAGACTGAAAATCAAAAATGACAATTTATTATTGATTCACATAGCAAAATCTTTATGGAGTGTAAAAATATATAATCTAATTCACAAATTATTTCAAGTAATAACCTTTTTTTTCTGCAATTTAAAATAATCACCACTATTATTTACAGATTCAAAGAAATCTGATAACAACTAACTGTAAATTCATTGTAAAAAGTATTGGCTTATAAGGTATGAACAAAATGCAATTAATTTGAATTTTAATAAAATTCTGTCAATAATTTAACAGTAACGGAAATTAATGTAGTTAAACGTCATACATATGTTTTTTTGATATAATTGTATTATCAAATAAGAGTTTAAATAAAGAAATTAGAGTGATTACAACTACTGTTTTCTTGTTGTCTTGCAATATACCAGCTATAATACACTTCATCCAATCATAAAACCTCTAGAGTTAAAGTAAACTTGTCACGCTCGCACTTGCTTCTTCAACTTTACTTTACTGGGCGGGTGCTGAGTAGTGAGGTCGATGCTAGTCGAGCTCACTCACGTGATAATTGGGATTTAAGAATAAAATTTACTAGGATAAACCAGTTTAAACCATTACGACTAACGATTTATTTGATGAATGGCGTATTGTTTAGAATACAATTGGAGTAATGCCAATTGGCTATCTTACGAATACTCGTTACAAAGGTCGGTTCGCGATAGGCGCGGAACCGATAGCAAGGGGAAAACAATAATTGAGTCGGATCGCGGAAACGCGAATCGTTACTACGAAATTAAACGAATTCAGCTTACAAGAAGGGGTAACGGTTCGTATCTTCTTACTTCAAATTTCCGGTCGGGGTTCTCTCGTCGTGAGCGCGATTGGCTGCTGCGCCGAGTCTGATGCCGTGGCCGGTGTTAAGTCTAGGGGGTTTTTTCCTTGTCCAAAGGCGGTTTAGCGCAAACCTCGGGTCCTCTAGCTCCTGTCACTCCTAGCAGTTGCCATAACTATTTCGCATAGGTTTGATAAGTGGGGCTCGATGAGGTTCCTTGAGGTTGTTCTTTGGTTGGTTGTAGGTATGATTGTGTCGTTGCTTTCCTCAGTCTCCTGCCTCATCCCCTCGGTCCTAGTGGCAAATATGGGGGTAATGAGGAGTTTCCTCATCGGAAAGAGGGGTCTTGGACGCGTCACCGCGTCCGAGGTGAGTGACCAGGTCACTAGACACAAAGCGAGGGTTACAACCAAAGGTCGCGTGTATCGCGTACCTGAAAGGAACAGCGGGTGGTCACGCGTGCTTTGCGTGCCAAAGGGTTAGCCAAACGGGGTCAAGAAGGGGTGACAGGGCAGGATCACATCAAACTGCGAAAGTAAAAAGTAGCGCAAACCAAAAAGTATATATAATCTCTTAACGTTCTCTAACTCCGGAAATACAATTTTTGCCAAATATTTTTGTTCAATATTTGTGCCTGAAGTGGTAATGGCAGGAAGCTTTTTGTTCTAGTTGTGTTGTTTGAATGCTTAGTACGGTTTTAAGTTTTTAGAGGGGGTTTTTGTTGTTGTTTTGCTTTTTTTTGTTAGCAAGTGGGTTTTGGTTTTGGGTTGTTGCCTTGGAGTTTGTTTTTAGGTGTAAATAACAACAGAAGTGTTTCTGATATAAATGAAGCAAAGTGGCAGTTAAGTGTCATTTTGTACTTTGATTCAAGTTTTTATTTGCGTTTCAAACACTATGGTGCCATGACTAATATACTGGAAACCTAGAGAAAAATGTCAATGGCTGTGTAGTGCAGATTGCAAAGAATAAGGCAGAGCTCAAGGTGGAAAGGAAGGTGTTTCGTGCCCAGGTGACATGGGTAATTCATGAGTTTGAAGCTGAAAATCAAACTAGTGTGCTGAATCAAGTAGTGTTACAGGAGTTGTACGAGCGACTACGGTACTTAAAAGCAGTTAATGGAGGTTGACTGAAAATTGTGGTTTTTATGGACAAAGTTAAATATTGAAGCAGAGATTGAAAAGGCTATAGAGTATATTATTAATGTGCAACAGATTTTAATTCGATTTTAACTATCTCAATGTGTAAAGTCCAAGACAGTTTTCCGGAGTCAAAAGCTGTCTCAATAAGGACTCCCCTTGAGGAAAGGATGTATACTATCCTATAGGAAACTATAGCTGTTTATGTAGGCAAACATAATTTCTATAAAAACTCATTACTTATAATATATAGTTTGTAACAGTTTTTATAGTTTTGTGCATTTTGCCTATTAAATCTTATTACTTATAGGCTACCCTATATTTTGTATTTATTTATTATTCTTATAAAAAGGCAGTTTATTATAACTTATAGTTTGTAATGGTAAAGAATCTAGAATTCAACTATGTGAATGATAAAGTCAGTCACAGATGTATAGTATTAGATTCTTTTTAATC
>JAQFZU010000696.1:0-20621 GCA_034696185.1 Henia vesuviana | reverse complement strand
ACAAGTAAAAGTAATGAACCTATTCACGTGTGATTTGCAACAAATTTAGGAGATATTGGAAAAATAGGGCAGAGGCAAGTCAATTTTGTAGATTCGGGTGGTCTTCACGTTTTACTACAAATGTTGGAAAATAAAACGCAAAGTGAATTCCACGTCGATTGTTTGCGTGTAATTAACAATTGCCTCGAAGATCCAGAATGTGATCAAGTATATTTAAATACTATTTTAAGAAATGTTATTTCGTCATATATAATTTTCCTTAGTATTTATGCAACAGTGGTTTATTAGCTCTTACAATCGACATGCTAAGAAAAACAGATAAAATCGAGGTCAAATTATGGACACTCAAAGTACTTTTTAAATTGTTTAAAAATGGTAAAAGTATCTTTAAAAACATTTTATTTTTATCTCATTCTAATCCAAATTTAACCATTCAGTTAAAAACTTGAAACTAGTTCAAGACGAAGAAATCGAGGAATTAATCATTGGATTCTTAAACAGTGACGTGCCAGCTGTTCAGTCGACCAGCACCGAAATTATAGCCGTGCTTGCCCATCATAGACGATGGAGAGATACTTTAAAAGAAGCAGGTGTGAAACTCGTCATTTACAAATCAACTGGTGCAAATAGTATCTTGGAAATTTCTACTTCAGGAGCCATCGAGCATTTGGTACATCTTTTAAGCAGCACTGACGAATTCGTCCGTCTTCAATCGACTATCGCTTTATCAAATATGAGTTACACTTCGTATAAAAATTGCAAGTAAATAGTGATAAATTTGCTTTATTTGTATCAGACTTTTAATTTAAACTGCAGTGAAGTTCGAGATTGTAAAGCTTTAGATATTTTGGCTGAATTTCTCAACATACCCAATTTCGAATTGCAAGCTGCTGCAACCGCTTGTCTTACCAACATTGCCATAGTCAGAGAAGCGAGAGAAGATGCATTGCATGCGAATGTTATACCAGGATTTATAAATTGTCTTCAATCGCGGTATTTAATTGTGAATATTGAAAATTCGAATATCCATAATTTTAATTTTTTTTTAGTGATATAATTGTTCAGTTAAATACTTGTACGGCTATTGCAGCTTATATTTGCGATTGCGAGGCCAGAAGTCAAGTAATTAACAGCAGTCTATGTTTAATTATCTTTTTAAAATTGTATTTTTTTAAAAAGTTTTTACAACATGGAATCGCTTCTTTAGTTAAATTGTTATCACTATCGAAGCCTGAAATTTACTTAAAAGCACTGTGGATAATATCGACTATAGGTGTTTATTACGACGTGGCCGTCGCTATGTGTGAACACGGGTATTAAGTAATTGAATTTTTTTCAACTTTATATTTTATAAAAACGTTTGTTTTCAGGATTGTTCACTTGTTATCGCAACATGCGAAATGGAAAAATAGAGGGAATTACGCCGATTTGGTGTTAGAACGAATTTTCTCAACTCATTTACCAGCAAAATACGGTTACACCGGTTATTTAGCACCGACCGATCACATCTACGATATGTTTTACGATGTTGGATCGTGGCCGTGGGAAAATAAATTTCACAGTCTCGAGGATTTCAGTGTTGCGCCAATAAGCTCTAAACCCCCGATTTTACTTGTTAATTTTCAGCAACAAACTACAATATTGTAAACCAGCCAATATTTTCGAAATTTAAAGTACGTTTGTGCAACAATAATACAAATTCGTATTCAGTTCTGTATCGTCGGACGACGATTCACCATCGGATAAAACCGGCAGTTCGACGAGTATGGTTTTCCGAGCAACACGAGATCCGGCGCTCATCAAATATTTGGACGAAGTGAAAGAAACAATTCTTCCACTCCCAAACATTCACAAACAAGTGGCCGCTTTGGCAAGGTTTACCATAAATTTCATAAATATCTCTCTTCCCTATACAATTTCAATTTATCTTTATAAAAGATTTGTCAGTGACAAAATGGGAGGTAAGTTCGGCATCGATAATATTCATTCGTACAGCCCCGAATTAGAAGTAAGTCATTTGAAATGTAAATACACGAGTAATGTCATACCGATTGGAAGTTTGGCTGTAACATTGTTCAGAGCAAGAGCCCTACTTTTCAAAGTAACAATTCCAATTTAAAATTAAATTTTATTTTTCGTATAATTTTTGCAATAGGCATTAGCAGATCACATTGGAATTCCGTGTTCTTTAGTTAGAGGCAACTTGCGTCGTATTTGGAACGAAGTTTTACTCCCACCCAAAACGCAATCGGTATTATTTCGATCGAGTTAAAGTGCTAAGTTATTTATAATGTATTTTTGATTAGCTGGATAAAGAACGGTTAACGGAAAAATACATCATCGATTTAGTTTTCAATCCGGGCCAGTTGCTTCCGTTAGGCTCCATCGATGCTAATCAGTATTGTGATCGGGAATGCTATTCACCGAAAAAAGGTGTTTCTCCTACTATTTGATTCAAGTTCAATAAAGATGATTACTGCCTGATAAGAATTTTTTTTATTAATATCATTAATAAAAATTAAAAAAAATTAAATGAAATAAAATGTTATAAAATTTAAAAAAAATATTTGCAATACGATTTTTTAAGCTTTTTTTTCCCTTGATTGAGTAATGGTTATTTAACAATATCAAGTATCGGCACATTTTCTGTACACCTTGGAACGATTTAGTCTTTTTCCTATCGTTTCGACATGGAAGCCAATCGCTAATAATTTCTCGTGATTTAAAAGTTTACGACCATCAAATAAAAATGCAGGTTTCAACATGCTATCGTACATCCGTTTGTAATCCAAATTCTAATGTAACAACGTGTTAAAAAAGTTAACGAGTCAAACACGTATCGTGTTTAGCACTTACCACAAATTCATCCCATTCGGTGCAAATGACTAATGCGTGCGAACCAGCTGCGGCCGAATACGGGTCAGTGTGGATCGTAACGAGTTCAGAAACTAAAATAAATTTTTTAATTAGTCAAAAACTCAATTGCTTAAAATTTTATTGCAATTACCTCCTAATTTTACTTCTTCTATTAGACAAGAATTGCTGGAATTGCTTAAATCGGAAATAATTTGACTACATTCGACCTCGGGATCGTAGATGTTCAATCTGGCTCCTTCGTCCAGTAGATAACGACAAATGTAAATGGCAGGAGATTCGCGAGTGTCACCAGTGTTCTTTTTAAATGCAAATCCGAATATCGCAATATGCTTATCGGTGACGGTGTTAAATAAATTTTCGATTATGTTATTCGTGAAACGACTTTTCTGGTATTCATTCATGTCAATAACCTACAAATTCACCAAACCATAAATCGATAATAATTTTTATTTGAAAAAAATATATTCTCACCTGCTGCCAATATGCAGCTACTTCTGGCAAATTCAAGCATTCGCAAATATAAACCAAATTAAGAATATCTTTTTGGAAGCAACTACCACCAAAACCTAAATATCAATAACAAATTATTTAAATCATTTTTCCGTATTGAAATTTATTTTTTGCTTTTACCAACACTCGCTTGCAAAAATTTGGACCCTATTCTGCTATCCATGCCAATCGCGTGCGCCACTTCCGACACATCAGCTCCTGTGGCTTCACAGACGGCAGACATGGCATTTATGCTCGATATTTTTTGTGCCAAAAATGCATTTGCAGCCTAAAAAAAATTAAAATAAAATTTTCCATCACTAAAAAAAAAAATAAACGTCATTATTTTATTAGCTCACGAGTTTTGACAATTCCGACGACCATGTATTAGTCGTAATGATTCTCTCCGGCGAAATCCAATGCTTGTAAATCCAGCACAGCTGTTTTATAGCAGCTTGTCCTTCGGCTGTTTCTTCGCCACCAATCAAAACCCGATCGGCCTGGAGTAAGTCGTTTATGGCAGATCCTTCGGCTAAAAATTCAGGATTAGACAAAACCTGCAACAAAAAAGCACATTTTAAAATATTTAATCGCAAAACGTTCCTCTACTTTTCAAACCTGAAACGAAACTTCAGGTCTTGTGTTAGCCTTTAGAATGTTGGTAATACTCTCAGCAGCACGAACAGGTACCGTACTTTTTTCAACAACTATTTTATGACCGATTGCTGTGTTCGCAATTAAACGAGCAGCTGCTTCTATGTATTTCAGATCCGCAGCTCGGCCCTAAAGATTTGATATTTTTAAAATTGATACGACTCAAATTGCCGAAATTTTATTTCTCACTTTTCCGACTCCAAATGTTTTGGTGGGTGTATTAACCGAGATGAAAATTAAATCAGCATCTTTGATTGCATCTTCGACATTGGTTGAGAAAAAGAGATTAACACCTCGACATTGTTTCACCACTTCGTACAAACCGGGCTGAAATAAGCAAATTAATATCACCATTATTCTAACCAGAATTTTAAAATTATCTCAAATATACCTCAAAAATTGGTAATTTATCGGAATTCCATTGGTCAATCCTTTGCTTATTTTTATCAACAACTGTTACAATTACTTCTGGACATTTCAACGCTATAACGCTACATGTTGGTCCACCCACATAACCAGCACCAATACAACAAATCTTATTAACAGACATGACTACAAAACAAGTAACTTAAAAGTTTCAATGTAAAAAAAAAACTATATAAAATAAAAGTCAGCAGCAATTAAACATTTTATGGACTGTCATTTATAAGAATTTCTGGCCAAACGTAAAACGGGTGTAACTTGTTCCTCCCTCTTTACGACTATTACATCAATTCCTTTTAAATTGATTATTTAAATATTTGTTAATAACCGTCAACATGTTTCGCATCTAGCATCACCACGCATCCATTTAAGTCCAACGGTGAAAATGTCAAAGCACGTTGATTGCGATTCCCAATAGACGGCAGATGCAGCGTCAATTCAAAGGGCTTGTGTTATTTCGTCATGCAAAATGGCATATGTTGGCAAAGGCAGTTATAATTTTAGTGAACATGCGGTTAAAAAGAATTGTTACGAAGCAATTGTATTAACAGAAAGTTTCGATGAAAAATTTCATCCGTTAAGTAAAGACAATTTTACGGTATGAATTTGCTAATAAGCTTTGTTATCATCGTTAGGCACAATTTATCTTTTTTTCGTTTTTAGGTGTTGTTTCCTTTAGTAAATCATCCCATTCTCGAATACACATTGAGATTTTTGAAATCATCAGGTATAGATAACGTTTTCCTAGTCTGTTCTGATAATGCTGATTCCATCCAAGAATACCTCAACCAGTAAGAACGTGAGCAATTCGATCGATGTAATGAATGAAATAAATTTTTTTTTTTAGGTCAGGTTGGCTTAATCCATCAAACGAAATGCAAATTTCTGTTATTGTTTCTTATCAATGCATTTCACTCGGCGATACGTTGCGGGAAATTGACAGCAGAGGTGTAATACGTAACGACTTTGTTTTGGTAAATCAATGCCTTGTATCGAACATCGATCTGCAACCGATTATCGAAGAACACAGAGAAAATTATAAAACCAATAAACAGTTATTGATGACTGAAGTTTACACACGATTGCTACCGAAGCACAGGTGTAGAAGCATTGATATGGAAACTGTTTTATTAATAGATGGAAAGTCAAAACGAATTCTTCACCACCAAAAAACATGCCCAAATAAGCAAAAAATTTCGTTTCCTTTATCTATTTTTCAAGAAAATGATCAGTTATCAGTTCGATATGATTTAAATGGCTACCATGTAAGCATTTGCTCGCCTCAAGTTTTATCCCTATTTTCTGATAATTTTGATTTTCAAACAAAAGATGATTTTATTAAAGGCATCTTAGAAAATGAAGAAGTATGAATAATTATTTTTAACTGGAGGTTATCTTTGAATAATTGTTTTTCTTTTTTTTTTTTAGATTCTAGGCAACACAATTAATGCACATATTGTCAATAACGAATATGCATGTTCAATTGCAAATTTTCAAACTTACGATGCAGTGAGGTTTGAGATAGTTTACAAATTTTTAAGGAGAATTAAATTCGAATACCATTTATTTCTTTTAGCAAAGACATAATTGATCGATGGGTTCATCCTTTTGCACCCGATATAACCTTTTTGCCTTCAAAGATGGGTTACTCATATTTTAGGCAAAATGTCTATTTATCGAAAGACGTAGTCTTACCCAAGTAAAAACAATTACGAAAAATCTATTTTTAATTAGAAATTCTAAAAACAATCGCTTTCAGGAGCTGCAATTTGAAAAGTAAACTCATCATAGGCGAAGGCACACAAATTGGCGATGGGCTGTCTATATCGCAATCTATAATAGGAAAAAATTGTGTCATCGGCAAGTAATTTCCAACAATTTATTTTTACATAAATTAATTATCGGTTTTTGTTTACAGGCAATAACGTTACGATCGACGATTCTCACGTATGGAATAACGTAAAAATCGGTGATGGATGTGTCTTGAAATCAGCAATACTAGCTCACAATGTGCATTTATTTGAAAATGTTCAAATTTCTCAAGGATGTATTTTATCATATAATGTGATACTTGGCCCATCGATTACTCTCGATGAAGGCACGATCTTAGTAGATAAAGCCCAAATTGACGAATTTGGCGAACATGTTACTGCACCTGAAATAAGTAAAACAAAATAAAAGTGTCTCGTAGATACATTTTCAATTTTTAATTTTATTTTTTCCTCTCAGACGTAGGAATAAAAGGTCGTGCGTTTGTTTATCAAAAAAATAGCGATATGAAATCATATCTCCATTATCTCAATGGATATTCACACGAGATCGATGAAGAAGTTCCCAGCACTGCCAATGTGACTGACACCGAGGATTCTGACGATGGCTTCGACGATAATATATTGGAAGAGGATTCGAACTGTATGTTTTACTGTAGGTTGGAGTTATATAATTTAGTTTTTGATCAATTTTGTATTTAGTGTTCTACAAGGAAGTTGTTGACAGTTTAAAGCGTGGTTTCGAAGAACACATTCCTTGCGAGAATCTTGTTTTAGAAATCAATTCTTCCAAGTATAAACAAAAATTTGAAATTATGTCACAATTTTAATTTTATCCATAGATATGCTTATAATATGTCGATGAAAGAAGTTAACAACCTATTGACGGTAGCTATTCTGGATATTCCAAATTCTAGTGCTTCTGGCTCATTGGATGTTCAAGAATATTTTACAGTTTTAAAAACTGTGAGCAAAAATTATCTCGTGACATTAATTTACGTTTTTCTAACAATAGCTTTTTTCTTTTTTTTAAATAACAGGTGTTAGAGAAGATGCAAACTTTACTTCAAAATTACATGAAAAGCTCGGATTCTCAAATTCATTGTCTTTATGCAATTGAAGACTATTTTATTCGACACAAAAAATTGATGCCAGTTTTAATGAAAATTATTTATTTGTGTTATAATTGTCAAATTTTTTCGGAAGATGCCATTTTAAAATGGTACAACGAGAACAGTGCCGATAGTGAGGATCCGACAGCTCATCAACTTATAAGAAATAACGTAAGATTTAAAAACATTTCAATAATAACGTTAAATAAAATAATTTATTTCTTTTGATAGGTAATTAAATTTATCGAATGGCTTAAAAATGCCGAGGAGGAGGAAAGTGAAGAAGAAGAAAGTGAATAAAAGGCTTTTTTTAGCTAATTGATAAAATATTGTTCCATAAATCATTGTGTAAATCATATTTTTATATACAACACGCAAACTACGACATTAAAATGAAAAGTAACTGCTTAAAACAATAACAGATTTAAATTTTTATCGATAATACACAAGAGGCCCTCATTTGTCACGCATTGATTGGAGATGCAACTCGAGGCGGTGGTGTTAATCCTTTCGGCGCTTTGTTTGCTAATTCCCGCTGTAATTCTTCCACTTTTTTCTGTAGTTGTATTTTTAGTATTAGTAGATCTCGATCGCGTAAATGAAGAGGTTCCTATCAATTATCACACAAACGATTATTGTATGACACATTTTTTGATTTTTATTGCTTTTTTTATCTTTAATTTCTTTTTATGAAAACGCTGGAAATTTACTTGAGTGCGCATTCGTGGATTCCATCTGCAATAATAGCCTTTCCACAATTCAATTCGTCTCAAACTGGCGACGGGGAAAAGTACGTGTTGATGAATGCTCTTGGAATACAATGGATTTGTGAATTCTTCCAGATTTGTGTTAATGTACGACCACAATGAAAGTGTTCTCATTTTAACTTCCTGGCAACAAATATAACATAAATATAATTGAAACAACTTGAATTGCATCGTTAACAAAATGCGTACTTCTCTCACTCGTTGTTGCTCGCTATTAAAAAGAAACGTCCCGTATAAACAACTATACAAATGATCCAAAATGGTAATAAGCATGTGTTCGTTGAATTCGAAAGCATTGGGAAACTAAACAAAACATAAAAAATAATTAAAACTCAAATGATTAAATGTGGAAAAAAGATTAATCATCGGTTGCATTGGACGTTTGAAAATTTATAGCCACTTACAACTACTCAAGTAGTCGGTGACCTTAAACATTCAAAACTGCCGATGGTGTTCAAACCTGTTGGGTAATTTCCCACACGCAGTCGACAAATTGTAAAAAGACGGGGGATCTGTCTGCATCCGAATGTTTATCGTCGCCGTGACCAATTCTTTGGGCAAATTTATGACCGAAGCTGAGCCATTCTTTCTCGATCAATACTTCGAATCCTTTGATGGTCCGGTAATATGGATCCAACATTAAAATCGCTAATGCACTAAGCTGTAACAAAAATAATTTTTTTTTTTAAATCTTAAATCGAACAACTGATAAAACTGATTTAATTGGTCCAAAATTATTTTTAAAAATTTAAAACATCATGTGATCGATGTTATCGAGTGCTTAATCATAAAAAAACAAGGCGAATCTGTGCCGAATTATCAGTAAACAATGGAAAAATTTATAATAACTTGAGACGTTCTATCCCATCCATCGCTGCAATGAACTATAACCGATGTTTTGTTGCTTTCTACTTTATCAGCGATACGTATTGCACCAGCCAGAATGCACTTAATGTGTTCTAACCAATGTGTCGATTCGATATTAGACATCCAACGATTATCGTCTATCACGGGAAAACAAATTTCCTTTAACTTGCGCAAACTTTCACGCATTACGTGTATATTGTGAATATCGAGGAAAACCAATTCCGCATTCTGATATGAATCCTCACTTTCGTATCCACCTCCTTTAGCCTAAAATCAAACAAAACAATTAGTAATTTTCCCATAGGGAATATTTGAGCGTCTCACTTTGTTAGCAACAGCATTTACGCTGGGCCTGGCATCCATGATAAACAATTTATGCGATTGTGCGTTAGCATCCATGATGAGTTGAATGTAACGCTCATCGTCTTTGCTTCTTTTCCCGCTAACCCCAACTAAAGGTTGGCTGCATCGGGTGATTGTGGCCTGACTTTCGGGATGAATCCAACTTAAAACCTAGAATTGTTTAATACGTTCAAGGCGTTATCACAGTATTATTTCGGACGTTCGTTACAGGAATGCGGCCTCTGCTTCTAAAATTAGCTACGGCTCGAAGGTCTTCGTCCGATGCTACAGAGGGTACAGCTAAAATTGCAGGATATGTATCACAGAGTTCATAGTTCTCATTGATTTTTGTTATCTTCCAACTTTCCGTAGGCAATCCCTGTACATAAACGAGGTTTTGAGTTATTTATCTAATTGGGTCTTTTTGTAAAAATGAATTTAAACCTGTCTTTTTAATTCAGCGACTGGATCGTAAACGTTCCAACCATTTAAACCAAAATCCATTTTGCAATCGAAAGCAAAGAATTGCTGTAAAATATTAAATAAGTTAATATTCAATCGATGTTCAAGTTGCGTCTCATTACTAATTTATGCGAAAATGGAAAGGCATATTGTTGTAATTTTTCAAATACGTTTCGTCGTGAATGATTTTCTTGTTTGTGGGAAAATCTCAAATTGCGCATGTCCTTGAAAATTAAAAGTAAATTCACTTAAAAAAAAAACCAGCAAGAAAATAAAAACAATTTAAAAATTCACTTTGCAAAGTAGTCCAATCCCGTACGAATTTTCTCCTCTGCTCGTAGCCCCACCTAATTTCTCAATACGATTCACAACTCCCAAAGGCACATCCAAAATAAAAGGCGGATCCTTAAAAAACAAAAAAAAATAATAAAAATAAATTCTTCAGCAAAAAAAATTATCAACTTTCAAAAATATTTACCCGATGATCGCCACTTCTAAAAAACAATTTATAATTAGTCACTGACAACGTTCCTCGAACAGGCCCGGTAAAAGGGCACAAATAAGTCACTTCACGTGCTAAAAAAAAAATATTTTTTTTTTAAAAACAAAGTTAAGATAATAATCTCATTTTCGATTCATCCAGCTCATTCCCAAAACCCATTAAAAGCAAGTTAAAAAAAATACAAAACAATTTACCAATTCCTTGAATTTTTTCTCCAGGAATTAAAGGCGGGTCATCAGGTTTGGGTACCATACTTGATTCACGCACGTTGGCCTGAAATAAATGCAAGAAAAGTCGGATCAAACAGTGCGATCGGGAGGTTAAAATGAAAGTAACAAAAACTTGAGAAAGTTTAATGTAATCTACGAGATAAGCAACACGTAAATAACGTCACACCCCGATCGTTTTACCAGTGCGTGACACGACACTGTAATTCGATACGACAAATATCAGTGACAACAGACTCACTTTAGTTTCTGGTACGGGAATATTTTCAGTCGATGTCGACGAGGACGAGCAGAGGGATTTTGAGGCCGAATGAGGCGAACTCGTTTTCGAACGAGAACTGGTTCGGCTATCGGCAGACTCGTGTCCTAATTTCGAATTAAGGGAGCTCGATTTCGACTCGGAATAAGCCAACGAGTCCGAACTGGTGTGTTTAGAACGCATACCATCTAAATGAAGAAGTTCCAAACTTGTCCTGCGGTCCATGTTTGTAAATTTGACGGATAAAACTCGCACTTTAAGCGATTATTTTGCCGTCTACTGGTAATAAGTGGAGCACTATTATGGTTGTTAGTGACATCTGTCGTGAAAAATGTAAAATTTGATTAAAGAACGCTGTGGAACACAACTTTAATTACGAGACAAATTTTATCTTTTTACTAAATATGCACTTAATCACGTTTCAACGTCATGCGATTAATAAAATTGCATCGTAATTACGAAACCGCGTTCAAGTCATCGAATAATTTTGAAACGAGATACTTCGAGTTGATAATTTTTTTTTTTCCTTGGATTAAAATCAATGCAGCTTCCAGGAGTGTGGGAGTGCATTTGACGATTGTGTGGCATTTGGATGTGCTTATTGGTTCGACATTCCCGGCACAAATCCCAGAACTTCCCCCTCGCAATTTTCTCCATCTGCAAATATCTACCCGAGCCAACATCTATTTTAATCAATCTCTCTACATATATATGACAATAACTTGTATACGAGGTAAGTAAGCCTTTAACTAATTTTCCCAATAAAAAAAAAAAAACGAGAAAAATCGAAATAAATAATTTTAACTCTTTTATTGCATAACATCGATACCGAGAAAATTGAAAATCACATTTTATGAAAAAATAATATCTTTTTTTGTGTTTTATAAACATATTACTCATATTGATAATTTCTTTTTCAATGTCGTATGAAGCCGGGCAGAAAAGCCACTCCGAGTAATAACGGGCGGCAGGGATTTAAATAGTTGTAGACAGTTAATCGATGTAAATTACGCGAAGGAAAAAAATTTTTTTTTTCTCCACCTTTTTATCTCATCGTTTTCTTTGCATTTTTGCACCTCCCCGTTTTAGGAAATGCTTTAAGACAAACCTCATGCCCTTGGATTGATATTTACAGACGTGTCACGTGTTTTTTTTATTTTTTTTATTTTGCTTTTTAAGGTTGAATGACTCCTTCCAAACAGTTCGAGAAGCCGTTGCCAGCCAAAAAGGCGTCAGGTGCCCGTCCCATGTTGAAAAATTGTTGCTGTGGAAAATGTCTTCTGCGAACTGGAAGCATTTGCACGGCCGTGTTTTTTATGGTAGTAAAATTATTTATTTTTGTATTTAAAATTCTTTGTTTTTTTTTAATAAAAACTTTTTTTTCTTGTCTCCACATGTGGGCATCAGATTTATAGAATATGCGTTGTGGCCGCACTGGTTTTGGCTTTCGTTTTCTTCGATGAAATCGAGGAGATATTTTACTACAGAAAAAAAGACAGTAAATTTAATATTATAAAAAATTATAATTTTTAAAAAAATGTTTTTTATTTGATTTTTAGCTTTGTGGTTGCTGATTCTTGTGGCGATTGCAGTAAATGGAGTCGATTTCATTCTATCCGTTTGTCTCACTGTTGGTGTTGTTCGTGGTTGTAGTCTTCCGGTACTGTTTTGGATCGTTTTTGAGATGCTCAATTTGGTATTTGTGATCGTAACAGTCGTTGTGTTTATGATTCTGACCCAGGTGATGGTAGATTTATTAATTTTATTGTTGAAATTAATTAATTAATAACGAGACGAATTGGGTGATATTAATAATTTTATTGTTTTTATTCTTTTAGTTTCATCTCCAATACATCGTTGCATTCGCGAGTACAATGCTGTTGAGCGGTTTTAAACTTTATCTCATTCTTGCTGTGGTCTCGTATTATCAGTATTTGAGGTCAGATGTCGCCACGTTCGCTTCTTCCAGATGAAACCACTGCCCAGTCTGAAAATGATCTCCCATTTTTGCGAATACAATAATCATTTACATTCATTATCGACACTCGTTTTACGACATTTTTAAATGCAATTTAATATTCAAATTGTGTTAAAAGTTAAAATTTTTCACTTCTGTTACTTTTTCTATTTTTTTTTTAACCGAATTTTAATTTTTGTTATAAAATGTTTTTTAAAATTTTACCCGATATTATACGATCGTTTAAGTTTTTTTTTAATTACATTTTTGTAAAACAACTATTTATTATATACCACTGAGATTTTTTGACAGTAAATTTTGCCAGTACAGTAGTTATGAAAATAGTCGTGTGACAATCTAAACCCTCCTCCCTATTAATGATAGACTCCAAGCCATTGTCAACCCAAATTGTTACATATATTCTACCCAGTAGCACAAATATCTCTCTTTTTTGCTCAAAGGTAGTGTAAAATAGTTTATAAATTGTAAAATAAAATTAATAAAAAGGTATACAAAAAATATAAATTTTCATTTCGATTATTTATTTATATTTTTTATAAAGTAATATTTTGCGTAACATTTTTTTTAAACTGTATTTATTAATTATTAATATTTTACATTTTTTTTAACATTTAAAAAAAAACTCCGCACGATGTTCGCTCATTTTAAAAACAGTTTTGTATTGCAGTGAAGCGAACCTAAAATTTATATTTAAAGCCGTTTTATCAAAGGAATTTACGAACTAAAAGTTTAAAAGGTTAGTATTAATTACATCGTAATTCATTTAAAGAAAACATGTTTTTTTTTGTAAATTTATGAAATATAGAATAAACTGTTAAAAATCGATAATTTCAGTGTCAGGTGTAATAATACAAATTATATTAAAAAAAATTCGAGAATAAATTTTTTAATTTTTTTAAACTAATTGTTTTTTTATCCGTTTTCGGTATTTATATATTAAAAAACAAAAGTAACGTAATTATTTTTACAGACAACTGAGAGAACAACTAACAAGGGAACAGCCCGAATAAGACAATATCGCCGATTTCTCTGAAATTGATGTCAAACAATTTTTTATTGGCATCAAAACAATGTCCTTTAATAAAAATGTTCAACACTCAACCAACAATAATCTATGTCAAATCAAAGTTGGCACTTTTCTCCATTGTTATACACATTTACTGTAAAATTTGGCTATGTATAAATGCAACTATTATGAATTCTAGATGTAATATAGCTAAAGAAGTAATTCTGATAGCAGATATCGTTACAAATTGTGTAACAATGGGGAAAAGTGCCAACTTTGATTTGACATAGATTATTGTTGGTTGAGCGTTGAACATTTTTATTAAAGGACATTGTTTTGATGCCAATAAAGAACTGTTTGACATCAAATCGGCTATTGTCTTATTGTCTTATTCCCTTGTAAGCGGCACTATGACATAAGAAATTAAGAAAGAAAGGCACGTGCCTGAGCTACTTGAATTAAAACCCAACTAATGTTGTTGTCTTTTATTAATACCTATTGCTTAACCGTTAATAATTTTCCACATAACATCGTATTAAAGACAGAATTTTTCTACGATGATTTTAAACAAACACCAAGTGAATCCAGCAAGAGTTTGTTATTTAAATAAGGTAAAGTCTCCTGATAATTAGCATATAAAAGTGGAGATAATCCACAAGTGTCTAATAGCGTAATATATAACAACACTTTTTATAACTTGTCCTCAATACACAAAAAGGAAATGGATCAATCAGATTGAGGGCCACGAGGTCATTCATTGCCCCCCGAGGTTGTTTTTGTCTGGATTTCCCTTTCTTCCAACACGACCGTAAGGGGATCGCACTTTCTCAGATGGGCTGTGGGTTTGGGGAGCGATTCTTTTGTGTCTAAAAATACTCGACCACAACTGGAAAAAGGACCGCAGGAAGTGGGAATTTTAAAATAGCATGGAAAAAGAAAGGGTTAGCGAGTAGCAAAACATTTAATGATTTGAAAAAGGAGAGGAAACCAGGACTGAAACGAGACGCCTCTTTTTTACACAAATAGGCCAAGGCGAAACTACAAGCGGTCATGGGCGAGGAAATACCCGATTGAAATAGAAACACAAAGAACAAATAATTGCGTTATTATCGTAAATCAAGTTTTTTCTCGAATAAATAATTCTATGTCATCGCATATTTTTACTAAAAAAACTAGTCTAAACTTTTATTTTATACCCGTGATTTTTTTTTCCAAATTTATTTGGTAGCTCTCGACCCTAAAATTTATTACTGCATTTTACAGCGACCCCAACTCCGCATTTTTGTCAGTTTTTTTTTCACTCCCCCATTTTTATAATTTTATTATATTTTTAAAATTAATTTCCTTTTGAAAACTTCTTATAGAATTAAGTCACAAGCGAGTGACGTTCTAATAAAAATAAAATTACAGTTTAACGATGCAAATATTTATTACCCGTTTGACTCAATAATTTAAACTCGCGCAGGAAGCTTAACAACCTTTTTTTTTTTAGTCCACAAATCAAACTATAAATCACTTTTAATTGCCGAACATCTCCTCGGTAATTACCGATTGTCAATACTCGCATACCAACCGTAATTTTCTTATTATCAAACGGTACATTGAACCGATGTGAGCTTTTTCATTAATTTCTTTTATTTTTTAAATTTTTTTTTTTTTTTAAAAAAAGAAGAAAAAAAAGAAAAGAACGAAGGAATATCCACCTGTTGTCGTGGGTGTTGTTAGTTCATTCCTCCTGAAGGGAAGAGGGATTCGCGCATCACGTGCTGAGGAAGAGATCATCAGCGTGTCGGAATGTGGTGCGCGAGAGAGGGAGATCAACGGCCGCGTACACACGTGAACATTGAACCTACCAAGGTCATTATCTCGTGCGGGAGCGGCTTTTGCTCCCTTCCTTCCTTCCCCTTTCCAAGGGAGAGACGAGTCACTTTCTTCAACTCGCTGTCACCACAGCCTAGCCCAATGGTGCGGCCCTTGCCCCTCAAAAAAAGGCCATTCGCCTTCTCATTTCACTTTTAACACCTTACGATGCAAAGAAAAAAAAATAAAGAAAAGAATTGAAAAGTCGCTAGGCTAAAAAGCACACGCTTCGCTAAGACACCAAATTGTTGATGGATGATGGGGAAAGAATCGAGTGAGGGAAGGGGCCAAAGTCCTCACAACTTTTTCAAAGATGTTTTCTACGTTTAAATGCACCTGACAAGCCTTTCTTGCCTTTTATTTCCCATCTGCGGCATCGAGACATGGTCCAGCAGGCGAGAAATCAATGACCTTAGACAAGTCACTGGCCGAGGGCAGGAAAAGCGTGCGCTTCACTCTTGGTTTTTGCTCTTTTTTCTCCACTTTTTTCTAATTTTCCCCGTCCTTGTTGTAGTCGCTGCTCACGTGACATGTGCAAAGGGGGAGTGGAGTGGGCTGGAAAGTGTGGGTGGATGGATGGATAGGACGCATCCAGGAAACCAGTGATGGACCAAAGGATGAAAATAATGGAAATAAAAATATACGGCGGAAAAGCCGAGTGGCCGAGCGTGAAACTTAATGCCCCTCCTCGGTGCTGTCGACCTTTTTGGTGGACATACAACTGATTTCCCACAAATCCAACTGTAACTGATGTCATTGTTCATTTCCGTTCGTCGGTAAATGTGTAAATATGCTTTTGTTACGGTAGGTAAATAACGCAAAAACAGATTTTTTTTTTTTAATCAAATAAAAAATCAAAATAAAAATCTAATTTTATTCAATTTCATACTGCGCAATGCTATTGTAATTTTTTTTTCATATTTTGGCCGATAAATATTTCTCGAATTTCTTTTTTCTTTAAATTACACATTATTATACAGTACCATCAACTGCATTTTAAGAAGGTAAAAAAATCCCGTTGTTAACAGGTAAGAAAATTGATGCCTTCGGCCACATTTCACCTTGACGTGAGTAGCCCACAGCGGGTGAACGACCTCCTGGCCCATATCCCACCCCTAATCGCCGACTGCCCCCTCGAAATCCACGGGGTACCAGACTTAAAAATGAAAAAAAGGGGTTAAAACTAGTAAACAACTCTCCTTTTGCTCGTTCTCTGACATCCAACGTCATCCAAATATGTTTTCGACGCTTTTTTTTTATTTAAAATTTAAAAAAGTAAAAAAGAAAATATGTTTTAGAAAGAGTAATAATAGAAATTGTAATTGTTTTTAGCAGTCAAAGTAAAAAAAAAAATGTTAATGCTCCATTAGGTTTAGGTCGTTGGCTCCGAAGATGCATCTGGCAGGTGACATAAGCGTTTCCTGCGACTTCTCCTTTTCTCACCTGCCATGGCCGCCTCCTAATTCTTTATAGGGCAGTGACCAAAGGGTCATGTCTCTTCGGACAGCGAGTCATTAAGTGCAAAACAACAGACGACGTCCCAATGTCCAGATGCGTTGTAATCAAAGTTTTAAAAAAAAAATGGAAAACAAAAAAAAAACACGAATTTAATTTTTTTTTAATTTCTCATTAGGTTATAATAAAAGGGTTTTGATATTAAAGAGAGAAAGGAAAAAAAATGCAAATTGTCCAAAGCTCGATCTTCAATAACACCTGGTCATTTGATCGCCCTTGACCCGACGAATTCAACCCGTTCGCTTTCAAGCTGCGTTATGAAAATATTTAATTTTTTTTTTCAATAAGAACGTTTTTACAATTTTATTTAAATTTGAAAAATGCATTATTTATTGCAATATAAAGATCCTTTCTGTACAAATTTGTAGGAATTTGCTCGTTACATAAATTGGCTCGAGTCCCAACTCCCACGTACTTTGAAAACGGAACGTGTACGTCCGTACACGTGCGATTTTTAAAATATTTTTCCTTTTATTTATTTATTTATTTTTTTCCGAATTTATATTCATTCCATTCTCTTCCTTAGTTACTGCCATTCCCTCAATGTATTTCATTGAAGCCTGCGGCAGTATTAGTTGCGTTAGTCGTCCGCTGTGCCGCTAGAGGCGCCCCAATTCAAGGGCAGCTCCGCCTCTTCACTTTCTCTGTGGGCCGCATGGCCTGGATCCGGGCCTTGCCACTGACCGACTCGCTACTGACACACTTGACAATTCAGGTCTAAGCAACCATTGGTCGACGGGTGCGTCCCATTTAATTCCTCTTCGCCGAACCCTCACCTTCAACTTCACTTTCACCTCATTCAACTCCCCAACGAGCCCCAAAACACTAGCTCGACATGCCCAAAGCGTTTCTCGTAAGAAAATTTCGAACGGGTTTGGCACTTGGCCGAGAGGGACAACAAGAAGAGATGCCGTCGGACCCATCGCACACTTCGGCGACGAGCGCAACAACTTCGCCGCCGATATCAACAAGTCTGGAACAGTTGCCAAAACCGGGTGAGTTTTTTATTTATTTTTATTTTTTTTTGACAGTTTGTTTATTCTCTTGTACACTCGGTTTGATATGTTAGGGGCACGTCAAGGCCAAGGTAAATATCGCTTCCTCATCTTGTTTTTTTCTTCTTATATTTTACATCATAGCATTTTACCTTGGCATTGACTTGTGCGATTAACTTTCAAATGAAGCAAAGCAACGCAATAAAATGTTTTACTTTTACACGTGCGGTGACTTTTTAATAGACACCGTTTAGATTGTGGAAAAAAATTTTTTTTTATTTTTCCAAGGTCAATATTGAATTACGGGAAGAGGGGATTTTCCTCAATTTATCTTTTTCCTATTTATTGACGACTGTTATGCCTCAGTTATATCATTTCCTCTTCATCAATAAGCAAATTTTTATTGCTTTCGGCATCGCCCCAAAACCGAGAAAATGTTATTCGTGATTTGGAAATAAAAAAGGAAAAGGCAGTAAAAAAAGGGAATTTCTTGGAAGTTACGGGGCGACAATTGGTCTCTTCTTCACTTTAGCATCGCTTCCTCGGTAAAGGAATTAGCCCGAGGTTCTTTGGCGACTCTCAAGGTGACCTCACCTGAACATCACGGCGTTCGGGTATCAGTTAACAACACCCCAAACGTCATTTTTAAGTGAATAGGAAAAATGCAATTGAATGCAATTTGCGAAATTAACTTGTTTGTGCCAATAACGATTACGAATTTAAACGGTGTCGGTTTCAATTGCGAGGGTTTTTTTTTTAAGAACCGAATTATTATACAAGACACGTTACTTCCAATTCCTCCCCCGCACCTGGACCCGATGACTGAATCATGGGCAATACGCCAATCGGGAAACCGGTCGGGTGACTTTTCTTTTCCGCTGACCTTCAAGATGCGCGCGATTACATCAGCGCCTCTGCGCGTCCAGCATACGGAACCGACTAACGGCGCACGCGGAACGCCATTGACGCAACAAGGTCACGGTCTAACTACAATCTAATAATCGAATACAAAGTTGGGGAAATTCTGTATTGAACTTAAAATTGAAAAATTAAAGTTTTTGTCGTTTTTTCAAACTTTTTAAAAAATAATTTTTTTTTTCCTTGATTTTAGGATTTTTGAAAAAACGATGGGTGCGCGAATCGGCTTTGGAGGAAGCCGCCAAGGAAGCGGCAGAGAGAAACAAAAATCAATCGGAAGTAATACCGCCGCAAGAATTGCCCATCAATTACCACGTACCAAAAATCGGGCACGCGGCCGTCCCGTCCGAGCAAAAGGCTTTTCAATCGATGTCGCCCGCATCGCCCACTCCGTACAACGTGGCGACAGCGGACGGCGAACGGTGTCTACCGACCAGTTCGTCGCCAAATTTGGACACATTCCCGTACGAAACTACGAAAACGCATTTGCTCACTTCGCCAATGGGACCGTTTTACCAACCCTCGTCGCCGGAAACCGTTTCGCCCGACATTTGTCGAGTGGACACCCCCGACAGCAGCACCAGGGACAGTTTGTCGCCTCCGTCACCTGTTCTTCATTTACATCTGGCTAATTTGCATCAAAGGGTAAAAACGAAATATTTTTTAATAAAACAACAAAAGTAATCGAATTCGATGTCGTTTTCAGCTAAATTTACCGGCGCAAATGCCTTTGGAGTTCGTTAATGGGGGTCACGGGATCAAAAACCCGTTGGCAGGGTCGCAGACGGAGAAAATTAGCGCGGAATTGGATCGACTTTCGATGGACATGTCGAACGTCCAAGGGAACAAATACACGTGCCGAGTGTGCCACAAAATGTTCAGTTTGCAGCGACTTCTCAACCGGCACTTGAAATGCCACAGCGACGTAAAGAGATATTTGTGCGTGTTTTGCAGCAAAGGTTTCAACGATACTTTCGATTTAAAGCGCCATACGAGAACACACACAGGTTAAAAAATAATAAAATTTAAAAATAAAATGTGTTCGAGGAAATAAAAAATCATATTTACATTCGTTTCCGTAATTAAATTACAGGCGTTCGTCCTTACATCTGTTCGTACTGCAACAAATCGTTCACTCAACGATGTTCCCTCGAATCACATTTACTTAAGGTGCACGGGGTCCAGCACAAATACGCGTACAAAGAACGAAGAGCGAAAATGTACGTGTGCGAAGAATGCGGCCATACGACGAGCGAACCCGAAATTCATTTTATGCATCTTAAACAACGACATCCGTACAGTCCGGCATTGCTCAAGTTTCACGATAAGCGTCATTTTAAGTTCACGAATAACAATTTACCGGCTTTATTGCTTCAAGTGCGATCTTAAATTTAAATTTAAAAAAAAAAAAAAGAACAACGAATTAAATCGTATACCAATTTGCTATAATTAAAAACTGCCGTCCATTATATTTTATTATATAACAAAGCACGATTTATATATCACGTTCAAATAAAGTATGTATATATTATATATTTGAGTGTAGATCTACTATACGTTATATTTTTCAATTGATATTTTTGTTGTAAACAAATGACT
>JAQFZU010000695.1:0-20631 GCA_034696185.1 Henia vesuviana | reverse complement strand
TTTTTCTTTTCACTTCACAGATGTTAATAAAATTTTTAATAAAATATGAGAAAATGAATTGAATATATTTTAAAATTAAATTAAAATAATTTTATTCCAAATAAAATAATTGAAATTTAAAATTGAAATGAGAACTATTTTACGTCGAGTGATTTGTCTTGCACCTAAATTGCTATGGGAACTTAATAATATTATTTCCTATTGCCAATTTAATTATTTCCTTTGTTAAAACAAATCAATACAAACATTAACCCATATGAGAAATAGTCAAATTATATAAAATTCTTTTTGCAAATTATAAAAAAAAAATTTCAGACTAAATAATTTTTGTTTAAAATCATTGAATCTCTTACTAAATTAAAATTAAAATATAAAGGAAAAAGTTTTATTTCGAATTATAACAGTTTAAAATTGGCGGTACCACATCACGTGATCTTAACAAATACATTACATCACTTGACAGTTTTCAACTGATTACGTCACGCATATTCGTCAAAATATTATTCTTATTTTTCTGTTTAAATCAAACGAATTTTTAGAACAATTATCCTTTTATTCATTACTGTAAAATCATCGGTTTTAACAGAGGGCGTTGGTCGAAGAGCGAGAACTCAGAACTGCGATTTGATTATGACTCAGAGTCATTGCCTTAGCCTTCACCACTTGTTTTTCTAGACTTATCAACTGCTGACATACGATCAACATATTTAACTAATTTATACCAAACTAAATATACCCGAAAATGTTTCGATCGACTTCTCAATTCGACAAATTACTAGGTAAATATCAATTTCAAAACCCTGACATCGAGACATTTAAAAATGGCTCGAGTAGTTTTTTATACGTGAAAATTAGCTTTTTGTCAAACTATGTTGCAATATGTCATGATCCACTTGATTTAACAGAAAAAGCTACAAGTAACTTATTGCTGGAACCCGATTGGGCAGCCATTTTGCAGCTATGTGATTGTTTACGACAAGGAGATGTACAGTAAGTGTTATTTTAATACAATGGACGTTATGATGAATAATTAATTTCTTTCAGACCAAAATATGCGATGAATGCTGTGAAAAAGAAATTAAGTTCGCCCAATCCTCACGTAGCATTATTTGCATTACAAGTAAAACGAGTAAATAATAAACTGCAAATATTTAATTAATAAAATTAAATTTGTATTTGAGGTAATGGAATCGTGTATGAAAAACTGCGGTGGTCCTATTCACCAAGAAGTAGCGAATAAAGGTTTTATGGAAGAATTACACGAATTTGTTAAGGTATATTTGAATTAAATGTAAATTTTATTTTGATTTTTTAAATGGAAATTTTGATTTAAGAACTCGACCAACGAAAATTTAAAAAATAAAATCTTGGAATTAATTCAAACATGGGCGCACGCATTTCGTAACGAACCGAATTTTCGAGCCGTTCAAGATATATTAAATATAATGAAAACCGAAGGTTATTCGTTCCCAGTTTTAAAGGAAACTGATGCGATGTTCGTAGCTGATCGTGCGCCTGAATGGGCCGATGCTGAATGTTGCCATCGATGCAGAGTTCAGTTTTCAGTCGTTCAACGAAAGGTAAATTAAATTAAATTAATATAAATATATAAATCTTACATTTTGATATTCAGCACCACTGTCGGAATTGCGGTCAAGTTTTCTGTAGTAAATGTTCAGCAAAAACGTCAACTATACCGAAATTTGGGATCGAAAAAGATGTTCGAGTCTGTGATGCTTGTTTCGATACACTGAATAAGTAAAAATAAAAAATTTAGTAAAAATTATAATAAATAAAATTTTCATTTATTTAATAGACCAACTCACTCGAAAGCTAGCGAAGATTTGCCGAACGAATATCTGAATAGTTCGTTAGCTTTGCAACCACAGGTATTGAATTTAATTTTTAATTTGTTAAAAATTTTAATTTTTAACCATTTTTAGGCACCTCCAACTAAGACCGAACAAGAGTTACAGGAAGAAGAAGAATTTCAATTGGCTTTAGCATTGTCTAAAAGCGAAGCTGAGAGTAAGGAAAAGGAGGTATGCAAAATTTGTAATTAAATTTATAAAATATTTTAAAATATTCGAAATATAATTTTTTTAGAAGATACGTGCAACCCATAGTTTATTGTCTGGTTCTGGCTCAACTCCTCACGCACCATCTATTACTGTAAGTTTAAAAATTTTATCCAAATTTTAATAATTTTAATACAACTATCCTTTTCAGTCATCGGCACCACCAGTTATTGATAATAGTTTAGATATGGACCCCGATTTAGCGCGTTATTTGAATCGTTCGTATTGGGAACAAAAACAAGATGAAAATAAAATGGCTTCTACAACTATTCCCAGTGCACCCGTAAGTTCAACCACATCTAGTTTAACTACGTTCGCAATGCCTAGACTTAGCGAGGTACTCAAGGAAGATACGGTAAATATTTGTCGAATTTATTTTTAAATTTATTTTTAACGAATATCGAAATTTAGAAATTTCAAAACGGCGAAACCGCCGAATTAGATGAATTTGTAGACACACTGAGACGAAGTATGGAAATTTTCGTGAATCGAATGAAGAGTAATTCGAGTCGCGGACGAAGCATCGCTAACGATACCGCAGTTCAGAGTTTGTTTATGAATTTAACAGCGATGCATTCGCAATTACTCAGCCACGTACAGGAACAGGAAGATTCACGAGGTACAAAAATAAATTAATTGATATAAATAAAATAATTTGAACTGAATAATATTTGTTTCCAAAGTGCATTACGAGGGTTTGCAAGATAAACTGAACCAAATTAAAGATGCGCGCGCAGCATTGGATGCGCTCCGCGAAGACCATCGCGAACGACTGCGACGTGAAGCTGAAGAAGCCGAACGTCAAAGACAAATTCAAATGGCGCACAAATTGGAAATAATGAGAAAAAAGAAACAGGAATATCTGGAGTATCAACGACAACTAGCGATGCAGAGAATGCAGGAACAGGAACTCGAAATGCAAATGAGGCACGAACAGAAACAACAATACATGCGTGGAATGCCAATGGGAACGTACCCGCAGCCATCACACTACGTACCCCCGCAAGGCTACAACATGCCCGGTACTAAAAAATAAATTTAAAATACAAAAATTACAAATTTAATAATATTTTTCTTCCAAAGTCAATTACCCGAATGTTCCGTCTGACGGAAGTCCCGTACACGTCCCCTATAATCCAGGACCCTATCAGCCCGTACCACAAGCCCCATACGCTGGGCCTGAATATCCGCATTACAACATGCAAGGTTTGAATGAAAATATTTGCTTTTTCTATTATTTTTCATTGATTCATTGATTTTAGCCATGAGTAATGCATTGCCCGCAACCAGTCAACCGAACTACATTCCAAATGTCATGATGCCGCCTCACGTACGGCCTCCACCGGGACCCCAAGTGATGGGCCCCATTGCACCGAACCAACAGGGTCCTACGAACATTCCCCCGCCGCAACAAATGATGCCAAATCAACAACCACCACCTTCGCCTATGACTGACCAATCAGTACGAAATCATTTACCGGCCGGTGCAGCGACCGAGGGACAGTTAATTACATTCGACTAAGTTTTATTTTGAATTTAAAAAAAATTAGTTTAATTATCGTTACCGATTTGTATTTTATCGAGTTTTTTCGACTGATTTATGCCTAGTGATTTGGCCACAATTCTAGGCTCAACCTGGTGCTTATAATCAGAAAGTTTAAAAAATGTAATTTGAAGCTTTAATTAAAAACATTTTTTCGACTTTATTTCAACCCGATTTCTGGTATTGAGTACTTTTTGTGACATGTGAACGAAATGGTGAGTGCAAATCGTTCGCCGCTAGTCACTTTTTGAACGTGATGGAGGTTTTCGGACCCAGAAGTGAACATCGAAAGTCGACCTGAGAAAATTTTTTTCTTTTTAATTATAATAAATAATAATTAATAATAGAATTACCTGTTTTAGGTTCGATGGTTGCATTAATATCTTTATCGATAAAGACAAATTGCCCGCCCGAAAAATCTCGGCCGTAATTTGATAAATATAACAACGAAGTGTAATGGAATGATTTGTACGTTTCCTTTAATTAAATTTGTTTGATATTTATAATTTATAAATTAAATTACATTAAAAAAACCTTATCTGCATGTGGATGCCAATATTCATCGTGAATTGTTTTCGCGGGTTTTGATGTTATTCGCGAGAAAAATGTCGGTTGAGTTGGGTAAAGATCGTTTGGCATCGCTCCGAACTCCATTGAAACTGTCGTTTGAATTTTCGATTTTACATTCCTAATGTATTTTATAATTTTTTAATTACTATTGGATTGTGAATTATATGTTTTAAGTACCTGTAAATTTTGAAATCATCTTCTGTAAATATTTTAGAATATTCAGGATTTCTAGAAAATTATAATTTATTTGAATTAAATTTTTTTTTAATTTATTTATATTTACTTGTATATATTTATAAAATTAACACCCATCGATAAAGCACCTGAATGTAAATCTAATATCGATGCCTAAATAAAAAAATTAATTTTTAATTTGAATATAAAAATATTTCAAAAATTTCTATTTACTCCTCCATCCGATTCACCATAAGAAAAACCTCTTTTAGCTAATTTGAGTAAGAAATTAGCTTCTTCCTGAGTAATTAAAGTATCAGTTACAACTCGTCCGCAAATTTTAGGTAAACAACCTAAAAAAAAAAATTTAATTTTAAATTCCCAATTATTTAAAAAAAAATAATTTAAATACTCATTAAATGTTTTTCATCATCATAATCTTTGGAACACGTAACCCGATGAGATCTCCTATCAATAGTTTCCATATGCGAAGCAAATGTAATTTCGTTTACAGATTTATTAAGATTGATTACATAAATTAATCCCACGACTGATGCCGACAACAAGAATCGGCTTAACAACTTTCGCCATGATATAAACGGTTCCTTCTTTTCAACTGAATCTTTTCTAGAAAAAAAAATAAATAAATAAAAATTTATCCCAAATACTCAAAAACAAATTTTTACGATTTCCTAGACTCCTTACGATCTTTTTTAGTTACAAAATCAGAATTCTTTTTCCGCCGAGTTGCCTTCGTCTCCATAATCGACGTGTTACTGAATTAAAGAGCCATCGCGTGACGAAATAGCAAAACGATTTTAAAATGAAAATGAAAAATACAAATTAATCTAATTAATTTCCGTGTTTTAAATGACTTATTTATTACTTCACTTCATTACAATTCATAGCTACTATAACGACCTGTTATTATTTTTTTAAACAAAAATAAAAATACATCATTTTACATCAAACAATTTAATGCACATTCGTGACAACGATATATCACATATATTTTTCTACGAATTATTAAAACGGCATTTTATGTGTAAAATGGAAGACTTATTTAGCCATAATACTTTTAGTAAAACTCTTTAACTTATCATCATCAGGTAAACCGATTAAACGATCAATTATAACGCCTTTTTTAATTCCTACTATCGTTGGTACTGCCGTCACCTATAAAATATCGAAATTTACAATTAAACTATTATTTCAATTAAATTATTAAATATTAATATCGTTTACGTCATATTCCATAGCTAAATCCGTGTTATTATCGACATTTATTTTCGCTAAATGTAATTTTTTTCCTTCGTTTGAAACTAACTGCTCCAATCGTGGTCCGAGGGTTTTACATGGTGCACACCAACTGGAATGTTAAATTTGAAATTAGTTTAATGTTAAAATTTTTATTTTATTGTATTTTATTATATTTACTCGGCGTAAAAATCGACGAGGACTGGTGTATCGCTTTGAAGAACTCGTTTTTTAAAGTCGTTTTGGTCTTGTATAGTAAAAATATCGCTTACGATTGAACTCGTGTGGAAAAATCTATTTTTCGGTGTCTTCGATATAAATAAAATTGCTCTCCCCGCGATACACTGCATTATTTTATTAGAAAAATATATAACCTAAATATTTTGTTTGTTCAGTCAGCCGCCATTATCTCTGAATTACTGCGCCCTCAGTGGAATTTCTTGGAATTATAATTTATCAATTTTTTTTTATGGTTATTTAATTATAAAAGTCTGTTAAATTTCAATGAAAGGATGAGTTTTTTTGAAAATCACACTTCTTTAAATATTTTTTTAAGGAATTTTTCATTAAAACGAGAAAGCCAATGCTGAAATTCTACGAAAATTAAATATTCAAAGCTCATTGGCGTCAGATTTATCGATAGCCCGCGTTTCTGAGAATGTAATAAAAGCCCGTATTGTGAATAAATTTAGGCGAATTTAAACGTTTAGTTTTCTAATAATAATAAACACAAGACCTAAAAAGCTTATCAAAAACAGGTAGAGAAACCACAATATTTTTCCTTTCGTGATTTCCAGGGAATGACTTTGAGTGTGATTAGTTGTGCCAAAAGGTCTAGACCAAAAAAAATAAAAAATAAAATTAAAAGAGGAAATCCGTTTGAAAAAAACCCAAAATATCAACTTGAAATAATAAAAAAAACCATCGCTGAATTCTGTTTTCTCTCATATCACACTATTTCATTTTAAATAGATTATAATGTAAACTTATATTCAAAAACTATCATTTCTCCTAAACTTTGAATCCGAATTATTTTTTAACACTTAAAATTAAAGAACTTTGACATTTCTTAAAAAAAAATATTTAAATTAAATTAAAAAAAATTGTAATTTTTAATGTAAAAGAATATTAAAACTGAAATATCACAATATTGATCATTTTCACCCTAAAATTGATATTCAATCAAGTTATGATGTAATCCAATTTTCCCTTATTGAAAAAAAAATTATCAATTTGTTCAAAGTCAATTTATTTGTACATCTTATTTAACATTTAAGTATAATTCAAATTAAAAAAAAAAATTGTTAATTTTGTTTACTTTTGATCTAATTACAGTAAATTGGTAGTGACCACAATGACCAATACCAAGGGAGCACATACACAGTTCTCTTCCTCTCTTCCAGTAACTGTTTATGCATGTTAGGTGGGAGGGGTGAATGAGAAAAAAAAAGATCAGGGGATTTAATAATTCCCGCCCACCTTTGAGCAGTACCTATATGAGGTGAGTGCGAGTTACTATTGACTCAATTGCCTTACCAACCACCGTCGGTGTAACAGCACAAAAAAATGACTTTGAAGTAAATACCTATTCGAAAAGGATGACGTAAACTATTTTAATATAACATTTTTTATTTATAGATTTTTTATAAGTGTATTACTTTTTGGATTATGTGGCCTTAATCACGTGTTGGGTTTTCCTCTACAAGAAGATGATGATGCTGATGACATCACGACTTCGCAAGAGTCGTGGCCCCAAGACGAAGGAACGAGAGAAAAAACAATTTGGTTAAACTCGGACGAAGCCGATGCAATTAAAAGAGAGTGGATAATGGAAAATTTACCAAATAGTCTATATAAAAGACTATGGAATAATTACGAAAACTACGAGCACAAAAATAATATTAAACGATTATGGAGATCTCAGGGTAAGTTTTTAAAGTAATTTTTTCTAAATTTTTAAAATTTATTTATTTTATTTTCATTAGAAAATACAAGTGATGCTGATACGCTTTGTGTTACTTGTAGTGAAACCAGATGTAAACGATCCTCTGATAAAAGTAAATTTATTATTTAATTTACTTAATTAACAATTTCACCCCAACAAATACTTTATTTGAATATTTCTTTTATAGTGCGACCAAATGGAGGAAAAACTTTGCCATGTTGTAATTGCTAATAAATGCCATAATATCATAATAAAATGACATAACTTCATTTTAAAAAATTTTATCATATCTTTATTTACAATTGTTGATTTTAAGCTAAATTTGAATTTCATATTTCTGTAAAATGTTGCTGTAAAATTACTTAATGACATAAATTATTTCATATTGATTACTCCCTTTTTTTTCTATCGAATAATTACATAACATCCCTAATTACACTCATTAAGTTGAAAAAAAAAACAATTTAATTCCATTAACACAACTACATTCATTTTCCTTACCTTATTTTTCAAGTAGAGTAAAAATAAATAAAAATCTAGAAAAATCCATAGTTTTTAAACTCCACTCAAATAGACTTTACCAATTTAAAGCAAAGTCTGGCACATCGAGGCTACAGTACGATGCTCAACGCGACAACTCCTGTAAATTTATTCGCAATAACGTCACATATCTAAGGGTATGATAAGCCCTTTTGGGCTGGGAAACATTGTTTTCGTATTATCTGTCAATTGGGAGCAGGTAAAAATGATTTTAAGCCGTTGAGTTTACCTTTAATTTCAACTGCTCCGATGAAATCCCAAGCTATTCACACCGTTCGCGCCTACCTCACCCTCTAGCCTCAACCAACCCGCAATTATTATATTATTTTTGATTTTTAAATAGCAACTATTATATCATTAAATATAGTTGAAAGGTGAAAATGGAAGGTAATCAACTAGTTATATGGAAATTTATCAACATATTGATGTTCCTGTTTTTCCTACTCGCGACCTTAGTTCAGGTTTGTTCCTGTTTTTCTTTTATTTGTTTTCAATATTTATTTTGTTTGTTTTTTCTAGTTCAATGATGATGATGCTTGTGTTTGGATTGTAAGTTCTTAATTTGAAAATTTAAAAATTAATTTTTTAATATTTATTTATATTTTTAGCCTGTTTACGTCATTCCAGCTGCTTTATCATTAGCTATTGTGATAAAGCCGAAAATAACAAGTAAACAATGAAATTTAAATTTTTTTAAAAATAAAAATATTAAATTTTTTATAAAATACCAGGTGATTCTATGTGGTTAACTGTCACACACGTACATACTGCTTGTTGTATTTGTATTTTTGCTTATATTTTTGCATTATTATTGCAAAATATGCATAAAGAGAAATTCTTACTCGAAAGGAAGTTGAATGCCAAACAACAAGTCCATTGGAATTTATTATACTACGAAGAAGGCCGGTAAATTATTATAAAAATAGATTTAATTCGAGTTAAACTTATCTTTGATGTGTTTTTATTGTTTTTACATTTCAGGGAATTAGTTGGATTGATTCTTGTCCTTGTTTGGTTGAAAATATCAAAAACAGTCATGACTCCTGGGTTTGTTTTAAGCTCATTTCTCAGCTTGAATTTGGAAAGAAATTAATTTTTTATTATTTTTTTTTAAATATTTGTTTCCTGTAGTAGCTCGTTACAAAAGTCAAGGTTTCTTATTGGATTAATCGCAGTTCCTCTCGTACCTTTGATGCTGTGGTCAGTGTGTTTTGTTGAACGTTTTAATCGTTGGTTTAGTCATTGCAACGGAATGACAGCTTAGAATAAATTAATTCTATCGATGTTTAATAAATATGGATAAAATTATTATTATTATTATTATTTAAATATTTAAAGTTTTTTTTTATGTTATTTTTTTTTTCTTCGGAAATAAAATAAAAATCAATAATTTTGACTGATTTATTTTCAAGAGGCCAACAGACTTGTGCACTTTGATTTTATTCGATAGAGTTCAACAACATTTAGATAATTGTATATAAATTGTTCAACTAAAAATAATCATTACACAACTAATTTTTTTTTCTTGGGATTTAACCTGGAATAAATTCGAGGAAGTATCAAATACTATCGCGGTGTTATGCTAATTATAATATCGAATTTTTATGCGAAAACGTGACTTTCACGCTTATTACGAAATTATTATCACATTTTCCAATCCCTAAAATCAATTAGTTACACATGATGAAATATATTCATCAAAACATAATACTTTAATAGCTATTTCTTTGAAAATCTAAACGTGATTTAAATGTTTGGAATTAATCAACAGTTGATAGCATTTATCACTGCAAATGACACTTTTTTCTGCAAAAAAACTACAGATTATAAATTTTGTGGAATTTTTTTAAAAAATGAATTTACAGAAATTTTCCATTTCATATAAATTTTTATTTTCAACTGTGATTTTCAGTCAAATTTTCATACGACGGCGGTGGAGTTTCCCCACTTTGTAAACTGAAACTGGAATTTTGAGGTTGCGGAAGAGTTAAAGCGACGTGATAAGGTGGCAAATCCGTGCAAGACGAAGTAGAAAATTGAGGTTCCGAGAAAACTGGACTCGACACACCACTGCCATTAACGTTATTATTTAAATTCAAACTCAAAACATGACTATCACTAGCAATCGACGAAGAGGGTGGTGGTGGAGTACAAGAGTCTTGATGAATGTCGATAAAACTGATTGAATTGTCCTCTGGTTTTTGACAGAAAGTCGAGCAAATCCAATTGAGTACTTTGACAAATATAAGCGCTTGAATTAAAAATAGAATTAATCTGCTTAGAAAAGGTCTTTCTTCGACCAAAATCATTAGTAATTCCAAAATGATAAGTGTTAAAAATAAAATATCGATTCGAAATCTCTGTTTAGGGCATTGAACTGTTTGGCGATTTCTTTTCGGTACGATTTCAATGGAATTTCCATCGGGTGGTGTCGATGTCATTTGATCGCGGTTATTAATCGATTGATCTGGCGCTTGCTGCATTCTAAAGAGATAAAAATTCTCGTTTTCAATTAATTTTGTAAAATAAATTTAAAAAATAAACACGAAATATAAGTTATTCATAACCTTTGCATCTCTGCGTTTTCATCTGAAGCTTATTTTACAGCTTCATCCGTGATGTCATAGGGTCACGTGATGCAACATCTGGATCTGGATGCTGGATGATGTGTAAAATAAATCTTATTCAAATTTCTTTATTTAAAAAAAAAAAAAAATTTATTCACAACATAAATAAATTCCATTTTAATTAATTTAATAAATATTTATTTGCATATTTTTTTTTAAATTTTATTATTTGGCATAATAAATAATTTTATTTTATTTATTTTACACTAATTGCGGTAAAACTTTGTCGTACGCGGGTGGTGGAGTTTCTGGAGTTTCTCGACTTTCTTGAGTTTCTGGCATTGGTAAATTAAGAGCGAATTGATACGGTGGTGGTTCATCGAGTATTTGATTTCTTATCATCACAGGTTCGACGAAAAGTGTGTGTTGTATTATAACTGTTGGACTCGTGTGGATTGTTGCGATACTCGATTCGTTGTTGAATTCGTTGTTGGACGAGCGACAATCGAAACGATTTCGTCGACGGTCGTTGTTGAATGTCGTTGCGGTGTTTACGATAACGGGTCGGGAGCGCCACAAATGGGCACGTAAAATACACCTTAGTAATTGAACGACTATTAGAAATGTTAATAAAATAGCGAAAAATCGTATAAGGAATGCGGTGTCTTTGATGTTACTCATTACAATCATAATGCTAATTTGTAACGTCACACAAAAAGTAACGTAAAATGCCGTTCTGTGAATGCGCCGTTTCCATCGCGAGTAATCGTCAGGATCGACGGTCGAATCTGTTGGGTTTTGCTCGATTTCTGTTGCCATTATAAAGTGTGAATCGATTGTATTTAATTCTTCTGCGATGGTATTGAAAATAAAAATTTTAAATAAATTATTATTAAAATATTTGAGTAAAAATTTTTAAAAAAATAATACTTACGCATCAAAAGCCTTTAAGAGATATTAAAAGCAATTGTCAAAGACATTAATAATAGTTTTTATCACGAATTTAGAGTAGATGAAAAAGACGCATTGCACGATTAACGGAATGATTGCATTACTTTAACACCAGATGTCTCACCTGTATATAAATTTGTGACTTTTGTAAATAAATAAAAAGTTAATTTTAGAAACTCAAATGAAATAACACAGGTACCAATTCATTTTATTTAATATCAACAAGAATATATAGACATTATAAAATATTTTCGTTTCAGAAACCATCTAAACACAAACAATTATTATACACAATATAAACACCTTTGAAATCTTTGACATATTTGCTTAAAATTCGATTCTCATTTAACTATTTCTAACACAAAGGACGGTTCTGAAGCCTCACTTTGAATTTCTATTGTATAATAACTAAATGCAAAAAAACAATACTAAAAAAAAACAAAAAAAACAATTAATTTTACAACTAAACAATAATTTCGATTTACTTTGTATTTTCGATTAATTAAACTCTACCAATTAAATCTAAAAATAATCACTTTAAAAATCACTAAATTTTAACAATCTTTACGCTAATTGTGTATTTTCATAAGACGGTGGAGGTGTTTCTGCTCTGATATTGATTGTGTGTTCGTGTGGCAATGGCAATGCCAAAGCCAAATGGTAGGGCGGCGGTTCATCTACGACGTTGTTATTATTAGAATTAGATCTTTGTTCACTATTACTATTCAACGTCATTCGACTAGGATTAAAACGAGAACTGCGTTGTGCACTTAAAAGACTCGAATGAGTCCTAACGTTCAAATTCTGAGCCGGAGCGTGAAGAAGACGAGTTGGAGCTGGGAAAGACCTTCTACTGAAACGATCGTCGTCACTATTACGCCGAGCCGCAAAAGTCTGATGTTGTCGAGTATGAAACATTGCTACGGAGAAACAAATCAATTTGATGAGGATGAGAGCCGTGAATAAACCTAGACAAATTCGACGTAAAACGTCACTGTCTTTGACGACGTAAATCAACATTGGGATGAGTAACGGCACTACGAAAAACGAACAACACCACAAACTACGTTGTCCTAACCCGATTGTTTTATTGGGTGAAGTTGAGTTCGATAGAGTTTGTTGATGCTCAACATCTTGAATAGTAATAGTTTGATGCGTTGGTAAAGGCATTACGAAATTTTATATCTTCCGAAAATTTACTTTTTTCTATTTTTAACTACCAGAGTTAATCCTCTGGATGAGGTTTCTGGTCAAGTATGAAAGTCAGTGCTCCAATTAAACCTGAAAATTAAATTTAAAAGAAATCATTAATTTTTTGTGTTTCATTTTAAATAGTTAAAATTTACTTGACTAATATTTTTCCATTGTAAGTCAACTTTGTTTTCATTCTGGAAAAAATGATAAATAATCTATAATTAGATTACTCGTTTCGCAATAAAACAATTGTTATAACATACATTTACTACTTTCGTTTCGTTAATATTTACCAAACCGAAGATGAGCTCTTCATCAATTAAATTCACAATCAAATTTAATTAGAAATTAACAATGTGCGTACCTGCACTGCAGAAATGTATGAATGGGAAGCCTAATTTCGGAGGCCATCGCCTCGCACTAAAAACTCTCATCAGATGGCGAAAACAGCATCAATTTACGTCATTTCTTTCCTATTTTTTTAACCAGTGACGCAATATCTTTCGGCCTTCGGACTCAACGTATTTTGTCCGGGAGTCGTCGCATGTCTGCTTTCTCTTTTATTTATTCGTTGGGGATGCGAACGTGGACAACACTCTTAACGAAGCGGTAGCATCGTCTATTCAAACATACCTTCAAATGGCTATCAATGGCTCAGTCTCGAACAATATTCATAGAATTCTATCGATATCATTCGGACGACCTTTTCACAACATGATGCCGACTTGTTCCCAAAAAAGCGAACAACTTTCAGAACCATTTTGCAAATGTGTAAATTCGAAAACGGGCAATTTGGATTGTGTGTGTGGCGAAGAAGATACTGGTAATATTGGATAATTATTAGTGATAAATATATATATTTTTAATTATTTCTTTAATAATTATAGAATTCGATTGGGTGTGGGATACGAACAATAAATCAGTAGCAGCAACGTTATTGGATGATAGTCGAGAAGTTATATTTCATCAAGATCACAGTTGCGGAACGGCAGCTATACGAGGAAATACACCGTTGGGTGATAATAAGCAATATTATTGGGAAGTTAAAATGGTTACGCCAGCCTATGGCACCGATATGGTACGAAAGTTGATTTAATTTTGATAAATAATTTTTTTGTAAAATTTTGTTTTTGTAAAGTTTTTTTTTTTTTTTAATATCATTTTGATTAATATTACAGATGATCGGTGTTGGTACAGCTGCAGCTAAATTGGATAAATATCGATATAGTTTCTGTAGTTTAATTGGATCTGATGAGGAAAGTTGGGGTTTATCTTATAATGGTAACTTAGCCCATAATGGCAAAGTGAAAAAATATTCCTCGAAATTTGGTCAAGGATCAATTATTGGTGTCCATTACGATTCTTGGAATGGTTCGTTGACTTTTTATAAAAACAGACAATCGTTAGGTATTTATTTTTGTTAATATTTTGTTTATTTTTAATTTAAAAAATTCATTTTAATTTTTTTAAGGTGTTGCCTACGAAAATTTACAAGGAAAGACGATTTTCCCAATGGTGTCTTCGACAGCTGCTCGTAGTGGGATGAAATTAATACGAAGTCGTTCGTTCGAATCGTCGTTGCAATATATGTGTTTGCGCTCGTTAAAGAACATTGTGCCATCGGATAAATCCATAATCGAAGCATTTAAATTACCACCGGGTTTAGCAGCGAGATTGAAGAAAGATGCCGATTGGTTGGTTGGGACTCCGAAATGCCCAGAAAAAGAATTAAAAGTTGTGAGTTTCAAACGGGCATATCCAATTCAATTGGATTTGGATATTAAAAAGAGAAGATGCGAGATGAAAGAATGAATATAATTTCTAAATCGTTTTTGTAAGTGCTCTTAGATATTTAAATATTTGTAACCAGTTTGTTGCAATAATAAAAATATTTTTTTTTTCATTATTAAATTACAAGTCTTTAATTCGGAATTAAAAATCGTTTGTAGACGAGTTAATTCGAGGATCCGAGAATGGTTCGCAGGATAAGTTAATATCGACTGGTGAATATAAAAATGGAATTTTTGTAAAAATATTTTTTTAATTGTTAATAATTTACCTAAATTTTCTTCTTGATTTGAATTTTGAAATGTGTGAATTAAGAGTTGTTGTTGATTTAAATCTTCGTTTTGAAGTTGGTTGATCGATTGTAAATAACACGGCACTGTGATTTTTTAATTTTTTTAATTTCATTTTCGATTTATTGAATTTTAAATTACTTTTTGCTTTCAAGTGACGATTTAAAGTTCCGTGTTCTGCAAATCCGTGTCCGCAATATCGACAAATGTAAGGTTTTTCTCCGGTGTGGATTCTTAAGTGTCTTTGCAGTGATGCTTTTTCGCGGAAACGTTTCTCGCACAAATGACAAGAAAATTGTAAATCGTCTTCGTGAATTTTCATATGAGTTTTCATTGAACTCTGTAAAATATTTTTGTAAAATAATTTTAAAAGAATTTTTAAAAAAATTTGATATTACAATCGTTTTAAACTGTTTGTTGCATATGATGCATAAATGTGGTCTGTGGTTACTATGAGTGTTTTTGATGTGTTCCTTCGCATGACTTATTCGTTTGAATAATTTTCCACACTCGCTGCACCTGAAATTACGTTGATCCGAATGACTGAGTGCGTGTTTGCGAAATTTTGATTTGGTCATAAATTCCTTATTGCAAACAAGGCAAATATAATGTTCTTTTATAGCTTTTAATGCCGAATGATTCAGTAAATGGATTTTCAAATCATCGTCAGTTTCAAACGTTTGATCGCAAACATTGCATTGAATTGTATTATTGGTTTGTACGACTTCCTCAGGTTTGTCGTTCGCTATTTGATGAATAATCAAATTCATTTCAACTTCATGCTGTTAAAGTGATTTTAGTTTTAAAACATTTAAATTATTATTTTTTTTGGTGAGAAATTACTGGCGATTGATTGTTAAATTCCCGATGAAATTTCTCGATATGTTCTATAATATCCTCTTTTTCGTACGAAACAAATTTACAAACTCCACATTTAATATATTGTTTCCCAGTATGACGTAGTAAATGATTTCTGAGATCCTTTACAGTTTCGAAACTCGCATCGCAAATATCGCAAATCTAAATAAAAAATTAATAAAATTCAATTTCATAGAATTTCATAATTTAATTAATTTTAATTTACCTGACATTTTACTTTAATATTTTCAACGATTTTTGGATTTACAGAATCATTTAAATCATTGTCTAAATCATCTAAAACTGCATTATCAGTGCCGTCAATGATATTTCCTAATTTATTATCTTCCATTCTTTTTCCGTATCGAGGTAGATCCGAATCGGATTTATTCGTACATAATATTCGAGACTTTTTATGTCGTTTTAAAGCACCCGATTCCGTGAAATTACGTCCACATAATTCGCAATTATACGGCCTTTCCCCAGTGTGTCTTCGTTCGTGTCTTTTGAGTGAACCTTTTGTTTTAAACGTGTAATTGCAATTCTTATAATTACAATCGTATTCATTTTCAAATCTTCTTCGTATTGTTTTGATAGCATCAAAATTTGCACCACAAAAATCGCAATTTTTTCCTGATTTCAATGATTTGTCGTCAAATTGTTTCTTGTGTATTTGTAAAATAAAATCTTCAGTAAATATTTTTCTGCATGTTTCGCATTGCAATTGATCTTCAGAATCACCTGTAATTAAAATTAAAAGAAATTAATAAATTTAATAACAAGAATTAATTTGTAAATGTAACTGGTAATTTTTGTAACATCCTCTTCAGTAGCTTCTTTAATCTCTATATTTTCCTTCATAAATGTTGGGATTAATAAATCCTTAATTTTAAGCGAAGGTACAAATTGCAATTTTAACTTCTCAATATGTATTTTGTGATGAACAAAATCTTCGATTGTATTAAATTCGGTCCCACAGTCACCACACTTATGCGAATCTCTGCATGTATTATCGTGAGTATTCAATAACAAATCCATTACCAAATGGATAAAAGTTACAAAAATGAAAAATATCGCTTTCTCCCGTCCAAACACTTTTCCAATTTCCAGACCAAAGTATCCGATGAATAAAGAAATTTAATTATATTTTTAACAGATGTCGCCATACGTAACTTTTTATATTTTTGTTAAAAATGATGTAACTACACATCAATACGTGAAAAAGAAATTTTTAATCGCAAAACCAAAAAAAAATAAAAATGGTAAAAAATACAATAATATATTTATCTTTTTGAATTTCATAAAATACTATATAAAATACTAGACAGGCAGACTAGAGCGGAACCGATATAAAATATTTGTCCAAGTTGAGTATTAAAGAAAAGAAAAGATCCATAAATGGCAAATACAATAGCTGCGGAAGATACGAATCCTTTCCAAATATTACTAAGTTGATGGATGACAAGCGAGGATAATAAACCACCAATACTAGACATAACTAAAAATATAAAAAATTAATAATTTTAAATAACAAATTATTTTAAAGTGTAAATTTAACAAACCAATAACTACAATCACAGACGGTGTATAACCATAGAAAAATCCCATATTTAAAATTTGCTGCAAATCAGTATAAATAACTCCAACGACTGCAAAAATTATTCCCCATAAATATAAATATACGTTACAAATCCAAAATGCAAGAAATTTATTTTTAACTATCATTTCAAAATAAACCCCTGAAAAGAAAAATCTAAATATTTTAAATAAACAAAAAGAAAAATTTACATATTCACCTGCAAAACCTGAGAAAATTGTCGTTAATAAAACCAAACTTAATCCCATCCAATAATTTTTATTTTGAAACTCAATTTGTGTAGCAGATGCATTAAATTCAAAATCAATTTGCACTAAAACAACACCAATAAATAGCATAATCAATGAGATCCATTGTAGTATTGAAAATTTCTTCTTTAATAAAACAACCATAAAAATAGCTGTTGTAATAATTTTTAGTTGATTTGTCACCTGAATAAAATATAAAAATTATTTTAATTATATTTACAATTCCAATATAATACCTGGAAAGTTGCAGCATCCAAATTAGATAATCCAATAAAGAAAAAATTATTTTGCAATGCATAAATTAACGCGGGTATTCCCAACGACCGTCCAGTTTTGTAATTCGAAATATTGAGTAAAGTCAATCGAAAACTCCACATATTTTCTTTCATAGTCATAAACAATGCTATGATTAATTTTAAAATTTCAGTAGATAAAACTACGGTCGATGAATAATATTTTCCTTCATTTTCACGTAATGTGTATTTGACGAGCAAGACGTAACCAGCTGCATTGCACGATGACATTAATAAAATAATTCCTTTTGTGGCTGCAGTTTTCCCTAAAAAAATTATTTTACATCAGTTTGTTTATTTTCGATTAAATTAAATTCATTTCATTTACCTTTCATGTTTTGCAAAATGTCACGTTAAAGATACAGTGTTGGTCATATATAGTTGTGGGAACATGCCAAATGGTAATCGCATACTAAGCAACCAAAATGGGTTGTATAGTTATTTAGTTTAAAAATAATTTTTTTCATGCATAACTCGTTTTCTTTCTGCATTAATGCAACTAGTTATGTAACATGCAATTCATTTGAATTCAGTGTGTTATGATTACATCTTGATCAACGCATAAGGCTTGTCCCAGATTACACCAGGAATATCAAATCGATAAATTTCAATAGAAAAAATAACAATGAATTAGTTATCAATTTTAACATAACACGGCGCTACACAATAATTTAAATAATTTTTGTTTACATTTGTTTTAATTAGCAAATATTTTTACTTTTAAACAATTTCAATTTAAACAAAAAAATTGTATATTAATAAATTTTCAATCCTCGTGATCCAGCTTCAGCATCAAGCCATCCAATATAATTAGCCACTTTCATATAAACACCAGGAACATCTTTTTGACCACAACCAATACCCCAAGCAACAACTCCAGCTAATTTGTAGACCCCATTATGTTCGCAAACCAATGGTCCACCTCCATCACCCTTAAATTAAAAAAAAAAATTATAAAACAAAATTAAATAATAAAATTCAATAAAATTACTTTGCAAGCATCAACTCCTTCTTCTCCTCCAGCACACATGAAATCATTATTTAATCCAAAATAAGGTCCTAATCGAGTTTTTCGAAGTTGTGCTTCGCATTTACGATGTGGTATTTCTGGGAGTTCAACCGATTTTAAAAGCCTTTGATATTCACCAGTTACATCTGAAAAATTAATAAATTTAAAAAAAAAATTTTTTTTCTTAAAAATTAATTTCAAATACCAAAAGCATTTTTTCCCCATCCTGTCACAATGCATTTCTTTCCAGTGAATTCTTCTCCAATGTCCGGTAAACAAATAGTGTTTATGTGCTGAGCAAATTTAACGTCCTCAGCCAAGATTAATAAAGCAATGTCATTATAGGCATTAAGGGGATCAAAGCCCTTGTGAATGACTATTTCTTTCACGTCCACATCGACAAAAGGGAAAATTTCGCCCGTACTTTGAGTATCGTATTCTCCAAGACGAACTTTGAGCGTTTGAGGTTGAGCTCTGTATTGAAAAAAGGATTGATAATTGAATTATGTAATAATTAAAAATATTTTTATACTTTTTAATGCAATGAGCAGCCGTGACTACAATTCTGTCTCCAATTAAAGATCCTCCGCATACAAATACATTGACGCTTCCTTCTTTCCTCAAAATCGCCGCCTGCCAAGGATATTCACCAAATTGAGCTTCATCTTGTCTCAGATGAATATTAAGGATTCTGGTCGTGACACCGTTTGTGTTTCGGATTCCACATTTATGTTCTTCCTCTTTAATTTCTGGTATGGGTGGTTCTACTGGTTTTTCTATTGGCGACGAGCAACAAACACTCCATAATCCGCATTCACCTCTTTTCTGTAATTTATTAATTTCTCATTTAATATTGAATAAATCAATTGAATCATTGGTTTTCTTACATCATCGAGTGGTGATTCAGTCACTGGGTCTATGGGCGGCCTAGTAATGGCACGGAAATCCAACAAACCACCACCGTCTGTTATGACATTATTGTTATTGCACAAGTAGTACGGTACACATTTGCATAAATGGCCTTCGCTAGCACCTATTTCACAAGGGCATGTTTCAAATTCTTCAAATTCATCTCCTATTAAAATATTAACATTAAAATCAATTAAAAATTTTCCTTTCCGAATTCGCTACTTACCATTGGCAACAATGAAAACAAAACATCCAACAATAATCCACGAAATAATTTTCTTCATTTTTTAATTCTAAAATGAAAAACAGAAAAATAAATTTAATGCGATATTTTCAATATGGGTTTATATAGTTTCTCGGCCGTCAAATTACGATTCGTTTGAGTGCACAATTCGAATACGATTTCACTGATTTTGTGAATCAACATCCTTTTTAGTCGGTAAAAAAAATCTCGACCTTCAGTCAATTACTTTTTCAACTGAAATGCTCTGAATGATCCAATAATTGGGCGATGTATTACATAATGATATTGGCATTGGAATTTAATGTAATTCGATTTTTTTTTTAAAAGAATAAAATCGATTTAGAGATTATCGTGTTGTTCTTACCTGTTAAAAGTCCGAAGTAAACACGCGAACTGGTTTCTACCGCTCATTTGCGTCACTTCAAGACTTTATAAACACTCAATGTCTACACCTGATTGGTCACTGCTTCCTCCAGCTCCTCCTTAACTTTCTCCTTAACCTTCTCCGAACTCATAATTTGCTTCTCTTGAGATGTTAAAAAAACTTGCTTTGAATAATTGTACAAGTTATTTTTT
>JAQFZU010000694.1:0-20670 GCA_034696185.1 Henia vesuviana | reverse complement strand
CGCACCGTACCCGACGCCAATACAATGGGTCATAAAAACCCTCTTCTTAGTTGAACCTCATTGACATCTGAAAATATAAAAATTAAATTAATACAAAACAAATATCAAAATTAGAAATCTTAACTTACGTACCACAAGACTCTCTTCAAAGTCAATTCCTGCTGATACCTGAAAATAAAAATAAAAATTAAACACAACCAAAAATTAACAAAGATACATAAAGTATAAAACACTTAACAAATATTAAACTACTGTCTAAATAAGTAATAAAAAATAATTTAAGTGTTTAAAACTGACCGTAATTGCACACAACATCGACTGCACCACCGTCGATCCGTTCGACCGTCCTCGCCCAGATTAAAGAAACGACTGCAAAAACAACCGTGAGCAACACAGGGATGTCGTATAAATTTACATATTTTGCATATATTAATCAGCTGATATCTCTTGCAGTTATCCAAATTAGTTTAGCAATTTTATTTGAAACTATTACGTTCGGCTTTTGGCAATAGATGGAGTTAATGTAAAGATACGTTTTTTAGTTTACTTTGAATTCTAATGATATTTACTTAAATAAAAAACATCGAAATAACAGTAAATAAGAGTTTAGAACAGCGTACTATTGCCATAAAATAAAAGTTTTGTTAAGAAACAATACTGTGTAATGTTAAACTTAGATTTAAATGATAACATTTGAATGCTTTGATTTCAAATTAATTTTATTCAATCAAAGCCTTTAATAATGTTAAATTATTCATACAATTTCAAACATATTCAAGGACAATTACATCCAAAATTGGTTTTTCTTGACCCTTTCAAATTTTCCTTTTTGTTCCAACAAGTAATGAATTTGCACAGCTTCTCATTATATTCCACTGACCCAAACTCGTCTAATTCAAATACAATTAAAATTGCGGTAAATAATACCAAAACTCATTCTTACAGCACCAAGCAGGTTGTTTCTTTTGGTCTTTCACGCATTTCAACGACTCCATATGAGCTACGGTAAAAGAAAGCCCATTAACTTTGTCTTGAGAACATTCGTCTCTGGCAATTCTGCATTGCTGAACTTCTTTTATCTTTTCTTGATCCGCGGCCGGCAAATGGCTATAGGGTCTCAATGATTGAGTTTTACCGGCCAAAGTAACAATTCCATTAAATAAAAAAATTAAAAATAAAGTAAATAAAAATAATTTAAACATGTTTTTTGAAAAGCAAATGCCAGTTGCATTGTGTTGTGAAATGCAGCGATGTCCTATATATAAGTGATAGCAGTATTTGATAATTTAGTCAAATTCGGTTTATGTTATTAAAATTAGAATAATTAGGATTATTAATTAAAACTTTATTTAGTTTAATCACATCTAATTAGAGTTTTGTTACTTTCATTATCAATCGTTCAGAAATTTTAAGTTACACAGCTGTTATTTTATAATTTATAAGTGCAATAAAAATGGAATAAAATTACTATTAAATGCAATCAAAATTATAAGAAAAAAAATTTATTGGGATTTTAAAATTATTTTTATTTTTCTTCAAATAAATGCATTTCTAGATAATTTTTTATTTTTTTATGTTGTAGTTTGAATATTTGAATTTTCACTTTCATCAAGTGATATCTGCAGTGATTAGAATTATAGTTTAACCCATGTGGTTCTATCCATCTTAAATTTAATTTAATGTTATTGCAATCATATTTTGCTATGCTGGCAGATTTAAATAATAGTATATCGATATTTCAATTAAGATAGGAAATTTTATTCAATAAAATCTATAAAAGACTTTTTAAATTTTCCATACATAAATTGGTACATGTTAAAATGTCTTGGCCACAATTACATTCCAAATTGCTTATGCCTTTCCCTTTCAAATTTCCCTTTTTGTTCCAACAGTAACTGTATTTGCACAAGTTATCGTAAAATTCCACTGACTTTGAATTGTCATCTAATTCAAATAAAATTAAACAAGCAATAAATAATAAGAAATATTTATCCTTACAGCAAAATTTGGGTTGTCCTTTGTATTGTACGCATGTCTTCAATGTCGAAGAAAGTTTGGTAAATGAAAGGATATCGATTTTGCCTTCAGAACATTCTAATCTGGCAATGATGTATTTCTGAACTCGTTTTATAATGGCTCGAAACCCGTTTGATAAATGATTATAAGGGCTCACTTCTGACATTTTATGTGCCAAAGTAATTATCCCAATATCTGTTACTAAACAGCAACATGGATCCTAGTCAGATTGTCGTGTTCTCTCGAAATGTCTAGGGAGGAGGTGGAGCTAAAATACACTTATATGGGAAAATTTCAATTTTGCCTTTTGAACAGTCGGATTGGTACTTGCGTAGTACTGAACTTCTTTTATCTTGGCTTGATCCGTGGCTGGTAAATTGCCATAGGGTCTCAACGATGGCTTCTTACTGGCTGAATAAAGTGAATAAAATTAATTTGCTGTGCTGTTTTAAGATGTTTAAATAACGGAAAAAAATAATAAAAAACAAAAATTCTTTTTTTGTCAAAATTCAATTTCCACATAGCTAAGAATCAATAAGAAACTGGCTAAATTTGTGCAAAAGAAAGGACAAGTTAAATAAACATACAAGTCTAATTTTTAAAATCATTTTATAGCATTTTTTATTACATTTAATTAAGTTTGTTTACTTTGTATGGTCTGTGACAAATGAGTGCGGCTTGCTATGTTTCGCTTAAATCCCAAGTGCCAAAAGTCAAATCGTTAATCCCTGTCCGTGTCCCACGACCGAATAAAGCACTTGACCCATCCGTACAGTATAAACTTAAACTTGCTCAACAGTCCCACAAAGCTGTTTTGTTTTGATTGCTACCGGCTACCCTATAGGGGGCGATCACAACTCCCATGTGTCCGACCAATTAGTAGAGTAGAAAATAGATTTTGATTTTTTTTTCTTTAAATATTTAATGATTAATTTCTTTTTAATTGATTTGTAAAAAATCAGTTAAAATTTAATTTTAAATATAAAAATAATTAAATAATTAACATTTTAATTAAGAAACAATACTGTGTAATGTTAAACTTAGATTTAAATAATAACATTTGAATGCTTTAATTTCAAGTTATTTTTATTCAATAAAAGTTCCTACAATTTCAGACACATTCAAAGACAATTACATTCTGAATTGCTTTTTCTTAACCCTTTCAAATTTCCCTTTTCGGTCCAACAATAAATGAATTTGCACATCTTCTCGTAATATTCCACTGTCTTTGAATCGTGGTCTAATTCAAATAAAATTAAAATTGCGGTAAATAATACCAAAACTCATTCTTACAGCACCAAGCAGGTTGTCGCTTTTTGTTTTTCAAGCATTTTATCCACTCCGTATGAAGTGCGGCAAAAGAAAACATATCAACGTCGCCGTCAGAACATTCGGATCTGGCAATTCCGCATTGCCGAACTTCTTCTATCTTGGCTTGATCCGCGGCCGGCAAATGTTTATAGGGTCTCAATGACTTCTTACCGGCCAAAGTAACAATTCCATTAGATAAGAAAATTAAAAATAAAGTAAATAAAAATAATTTAAACATGTTTTTTGAAAAGCAAATGCCAGTTGCATTGTGGTGTGAAATGTGGCGATGTCCTATATATAGGTGTTCACAGTATTTGATAATTTAGTCAAATTTGGTTTATGTTATTAAAATTAGGATTATTAATTAAAACTTTATTCAGTTTAATCACATCTAATTAGAGTTTTGTTACTTTCATTAGCAATCTTTCAGAAATTTTAAGTAAACAGCTGTTATTTTATAATTTATAAATGCAATAAAAATGGAATAAAATTACTATTAAATGCAATCAAAATTATAAAAAAAAGTTTTATTGGGATTCTAAAATTATTCTAAAATTCAAATAAATGCATTTCTAGATAGTTTTTTCTTTTTTTATGTTTCAGTTTGAATATTTGAATTTTCACTAACATCAAGTGATATCTGCAGTGTTTAGAATTAGTTTAACCCATGTGGTTCTATCCATCTTAAATTTAATTTAATGTTATTGCAATCATATTTTGCTATGCTGGCAGATTTAAACAATAGTATATCGATATTTCAATTACAATAGGAAATTTTATTTAATAAAATCTATAAAAGACTTTTAATTTTCTATACATAAATTCGAACTTGTTAAAATTGTGACCAGATTGTCACTAGAGGGCAGCATGGATCCCAGTCAGGTGATCCCGGGGCCCGTCCACTGCATCACCTGAGGTAGCACAACCCTGGAGTAGTTGTCAGTTGTTGATTCCCCATCCTAACACTAAAAACCCATGTTGAAATATTACAACTTATCTACACCGCATGTACGCTTCTCCCAAACGGTCGAGTCCATTTTCGGTTTTCCGTAGGTGCGGATCGTAAAGTCCGCCTTATTTATATCACAAGTGTGATATAATAATCTACTTCAAATAAAATTAAACAAGCAATAAATAATAAGAAATATTTATCCTTACAACAAAATTTGAGTTGTCCTTTAATTTCAAAATCTTATCAATAAAATAAAGTTATGATTTTAAAAAATTTCCAAATGACATTTAAATTTAAACAATGACATTTCATTACGATAGGAAGTTTTATTCGGTAAAATCCATTATAATTTTTCAATTTCCGATATAATTTCTTACATGTTCAACTACTTAAAGACAATTACATTCCGAATTGCTTTTTCTTGATCCATTCAAATTTCCTTTTTTGGTCCAACAGTAAATGAATTTACAGAACTTTTCGTAGTATTGCACTTGCAACGAGTCGTCATCTAATTCAAATAAAATTAAGATTTGCAGTAAATAATACGAAATATTCTTTCTTACAACACCAAGCGGGTTGTCCGCTGTCTTTTACACATTTCTTCCACGTCAATTCAAGCTTTGTAAAAGAAAGAAGATCGATTTTGCCTTTAGAACATTCGTATCTAACAATTCCGCATTTCCGAACTTCTTTTATCTTGTCTTGATCGGCGGCTGGCAAATGGCCATAGGATCTCAATGGAGGAGTTTTTTCGGGCCAAGTAACAACCCTTTCAGTTAAGAAAATTAAAAATAAAGCAAAAAAAAGTAAATTGAACATAATCTTACGAAAAGCAAGTGACAATATAAGTGTTGTGAAAATTAGCGGTTTCTTATATCGAAAGTAGAGACATGACACGGCAATGTTTGGTATTAGGAAATGATAGACTTAATACCACATTTCCGATTTCTATGATATTTGAACTTAATTAAAGTGTATGAGGCTTTTTTTTTAATAACTAACGAGATTAATATGTAATAATATTTCTAGAATCTTCTTAACTTTATTGTGTGTAAAGTTTTATAATAAATTGTGATCCGTTTTTAAGTGAAGAAATTTTATTAGATAAAATCTATGGACAATTTCTTACATGTTAAATACTTAAGGACAATTACATTCCGAATTGCTTTTTCTTGATCCATTCAAATTTCCTTTCTTGGTCCAACAGTAAATAAATTTGCAGAACTTTTCGTAGTATTGCACTTCTAACGAGTCGTCGTCTAATTCAAATAAAATTAAAATTACAGTAAATAATACGATATATTCATTCTTACAGCACCAAGCGGGTTGTTTCTTGTCTTTTAAACATTTTTTCCACGTCAAACTAAGCCTGGTAAATGATAAAATATCGATTTCGCCTTTAGAGCATTCGAATCTGGCAATTCCGCATTTCTGCATTTCTTTTATCTTGTCTTGATCCGCGGCCGGCAAATGACCATAGGGTCTCAATGGAGGTGCCTTTTCGGGCATAGTAACACACTCGTTACTTAAGAATATTACAAACAAAGCTGTTAAAAGTAATTTAACCATATTTTTTGAAAAGAAGATTCCAATGTAAGTATGATAAGAAAATCCGCGGTTTCGTATTTATAGATGATCGAACATGTGGCTTTACATGGTGATGTATGTTATTATATAATGATACTTAATGCCACATTTTCCAATTTTTGTAATTTAAAGTAAATAGTATTTAATGTCATTTTACTTTAATGTTTGTGGTTTGCAGTAATGACTTTTTAGAAAGTTTAAAGTAAAAGCTGTTATTTTATTATTTTTTAATGCAATCAAAATGCAATCAAAATGTAATCAAAATGCTATTAAAGTGCAATCAAAATTTGTTATTGAAGTTTTAAAATTTTATTTTTGCCTTTAAATAAACATAATTTTAGTTTTATTTTTATATTTTTATTTGAATATTTGAATTCCCGCCAAAGTCAAGCGACATCTGGTGATTAAAGTTACTCTAAAGCCCAAGCCCATGTGGCTTTATTATCCATCTTGAAATTGACTTCAACGTGGTTCCGATCAAACCATGGGTAGAGAAAAGAAAAAGGTTAGATATTCAACCGATTTAAAGACATTTCACGAACCTAAATACGATTATTTTAAATTTCAGGGAGAAAGTGGCGCGGCCACGAGTTTCATTAGCCGTAAACAGTCGATGCGTAAATTACAACTAAACCTCAAAGATTTCAGGTAACAAAATCCGAAATAAAAATTCAACAAATAAAATACCAAACTGAATAAAATATTTTCCAGACGATTATGTATATTAAAAGGAATATACCCGCACGAACCTAAAAACAAGAAGAAAGTCAACAAAGGCAATAGTCAATACAAAACATATTATTTTCTTAAAGACATTCAATTTCTAAGCCACGAACCACTGATAAAGAAATTCCGCGAATTTAAAGTAAATTATATAAATATATAACAAGGTATAATCTAATTATATTTCTATATTTTCAGGTATTTCTTCGCAAACTTCGTCGTGCGCAGAGTTTAAAAGAAAGTCGAATTGTTAGACGACTTCATAACAATTTAAGACCCGTTTATAAATTGGATCATATCGTTAAAGAAAGGTATTTTATATATTTATAAAATTATATTTTTATTTATTAATCGATTTAAATGTATTTTAATAGATATCCGACATTTGTGGATGCTTTGAGGGATTTAGATGATGCCATTTCAATGTGTTATTTATTTTCCACTTTTCCTCATATTAAAGCAATTCATTCGCCGCTCGTACATTTTTGTCGAAGGTTGACTATTGAATTTATGCATTATTGCATCGAATCCCGTGCTTTGAGAAAGGTAAAGTTTTTGTTTAAAAAGTTGGAGATTTAATATTTAAAATGATTTTTGTGTTTTTAGGTTTTTATATCCATTAAAGGTTATTATTTCCAAGTTGAAATTCAAGATCAAACCATAAGTTGGGTTGTGCCGCATCAATTTGCTTTTACTGTGATTTTAAACGATTTATTGTTTAATTTTGTTTGTTAATTTTATTTTTTATTTAAAAGAATCCTAACGATGTTGATATGAAAATTATGACGACTTTTACGATGTTTTACACGACTTTGCTTGGATTTGTTAATTTTAGGCTTTTTCATTCGCTTAATTTGAAATATCCACCTTCGTTGGGTCAGAGAATGGGAAAATACGATAACGAACTTCATCGAGATGTAATTTTAATTTAAAATAATTTTAAAATTATTATAAAAATTTAAATTTATATTTTAGAATGTCGCAGCTTTAACAATGAGTTTAAAGCGAACTTTACCCGAATCGAGCGAAGACGAAGCGCAAATGGATGAATTTTTATTAGTAAAAATTAAATTTATAAAAAAAAAAATATTTTTAAAAATTAATTTAAATTTTTCTTTTTCAAAAAAGTCCGAAGATGCAAATGAGATCGAAGAATTAAAAAAAGAAGAATTAAAAGTAGAAAAATTCAAAAAATTATTCAACGGTTTACGATTTTACATCAACCGCGAAGTCCCTAGAGAACCCTTTACATTCGCAATTCGATGTTTCGGTGGCGAAGTTTCATGGGACGAGAGTCTCGGCCCCGGTTCAACATACCAAGAAACCAACGAAAACATAACCCATCAAATCATCGATCGACCCGCGATCCGAGGCAAACAATACATGAATCGGTAAAAAAAAAAATTTAAAAATCAACTAAAAATTAAATCAAAAAATCTCATTTCAGTTACTACATTCAACCGCAATGGATCTTCGATTGCATCAACGAGAAAAAATTATTGCCAACCGAAGATTATTTCCCAGGTGTCATTTTACCCCCACATTTATCCCCATTCGTCGTTGAAAGAGAAGGCGATTACGTACCCCCAGAAAAACGTAAAACCGATGAAGAAATTTCACAAGACGAAGAAGAAATGGAAGAAATCGAATCCGATGACGACAGTAGCGACGATGATGACGCAATCGAGGATAAAATCAAAGCAAATAGGAAACGGAAATTGGAATCGGTTGAAAATGATGAAATAGGGTTAATCACACCTGGAAAAGTGGAAATAATCGATGAAGATGAAATGGAAAAAATGGAAACGGCAGAAGAGAAGCGATTGGCCGTTATGATGTTATCGAAGCGCAAGAAACAATTGTACGATCGTATAATGAAGAAACGTAAACAAAGGACTCGCGAAGTTGAAAAGTTGAAAATGAAACGAAAAATCCACGATAAAATGGAAAAAATGGAAAAATAATTTCTCACAAATTTATTTTTTTTCGCAAATTAAAAAATTTTTTTTGAAATCAGAAAATCAAAGAATAAAATTAAGTTTTATGAAGGTAAAGTTAAAATATGCAAAACTTTAGGCAAATTTTCATCACATTCCTCTAAATTTTCCAATCCGACATTTACGTCCGATTTTGTTGTATCCGATTTATTTTCGTTCAAAGGCACTTTCCTCGGTCGTCCCCGTCTCGTGTTTGGACTCGAATCGAGTCGTACGACGACATTTATTTCTTTCGGATGCGAAATTTCGTTCATCGGTACGATTTTTGGAGGTCTCCCACGACGTCTTTTCGTTGGTGGTTCGTCGAGCGGGGTCTGTACGAGCGTTAAACTGTTTTCTTCCAACCGTTTTTCGTATGTCACTTCATCCGAATTTTCTCGCGATTTGTTTTTGTCGTACACTTTTTCTCGGATGAGGATCCGTCGACCCGAATGCGAACTTAAAATGTGATTTTTGACGAAAGTTTTATTGAAATTCCAATAATCGCAGTAACAACAACTGTAAGCGGTCACGTCGGACGGATGTTCGGACATGATGTGTTCGCGTAATTCGCTCGCTTTACTAAATTTCTGTTTGCATTGTTCGCACCGATGCGACACGAGTCTCCGTCTGGTCAAGGGAATGTCTTGTGGAAGACACGACAATTGCAGAAGATAACAAACATCTTCGAGTAGATCGATCGGAACACGAATTACGTCCGATTTTTCCTCCGAGTTCGTATTTTCTTCGTTTCCAACATTTTTCTCTTCCGAATTTTCCTCTTCGTTCGGTTTCTCCATTGTCCCATCGTCCGAAATTTCGTTTTGCGATATTTCCAAAACGTTCGGATGCGTTTGTAAATATCGTCGTAAACCTCCTTCGATTTCCGCCATTTTTATGGACGGTCCGACAACTGCCACCTCTTCGTTCGGATGTTTTGCCGCACTGTGTAATTTGATTTCTGCTCTTTCGGATCCGGAGAATCCGCAGTTGCCGCATCGGTACGGCTTACATTGGAAATGCGTTTTGAGGTGTCGGTAGGCGGTCGGACGGAAATGACCGACGAATTCGTCGCACCAGGGACACACGCCACGACCCAGAATTTCGTGCCATCTCCGCCCCTCGTCGGTAACCAACGACGTCGGATCGGACGACATTTGCTGTTTTCCGGCCCCATTTCCGCCGCTGTTGAGTTGTTCGTTGACTGTCGCGAGGAGTATTTCAAGTTCGCGCGGAGTTCGTTCGTCCGAAATTGTCACTTTCGGAATGACTTTCCCGTGCGAATTGACGATATGTTGTCGCACGTCGTTGTCGGAAAACGTCCGATGCCCGCAATACCCGCAAAGATAAGGTCTGTAATCGAAATGACCGTAAAGATGACGTCGTACGGTCGCTGCGTGACGATTTGTCGTACAATGGCAGATCGGACACTCGAATCTTCGCGTCGTTCGGATCGCTTTGGCCGGTCGTCCTCGTCTTCTTTTCAAATTATTCACTTCGTCCATTATTTTCGAACTGACCAACTCTTCGTTCGCATTGATGACCCGTACGAATTGTTGTATCGTATCCTCGAGTCCGTCTGGTGGCGGATCGTTCGCCATCAGCACCTGCAGCGATTCCCCGTGTGCGACTTCGCCGTGCGCCACGACCGTTTCCTTAGTGCACGCCCGAAAATCGCACAATCCGCACGAATACGGCTTAAAATCGTAGTGCAAATAGAAATGTTCTCTCAATCCGACCTCGTCCGACACGATCAACAATTCCTGACAAATCGGACAGTGGAAATTACTCGGTTCCCTCAGATCCTCCACGACGCAGCACGGCATTGTCGGATGAAGTGCCATCTCGTGGTCGCGTACTCTACCACGATCGTAACTGGTGAAATCGCAATAAGCACATCCAAACGAATTTTCGTGTTCGATCACGTGTTTTTCAAATTCCTTCCAACGCACCCTCCCCCCGCATACTTTACACACAACTTCGTCCTCCCCGATTCGTTTCGAAATGTAATCCGATTTATCGAATGAAATTTCCATTTCGTGATCCATCATCGTATCGTCGTCGCTATTTGTCGTATTGGCCAATTCCTTCTTCGCCACGACATGGATATTCGATGTGGGAGGAGCTGCGACCGGTACGACGGCTTTCAATACGTTTTTCGCTTTCCGTTTCCTTCGTCTCCTCAATCCTTTTTCCTGATAATCCTCATCCGAACTCGTATCCCCGGCCCGATTTTCGGCCGTATTATCCACAACAATTTCCGGTAAACCCCGATGCATCCGTGCGATATGTCGTCTGACGTAATACTTTTCCCTCCCCTTAAAACTACAATAATTACACTTAAACGGAAGTAAATTAGCGTGCATCCGAATATGTCTACGAAAACTCGCACCGAACTGACACGTATAATCGCAATGTGGACACGTCCATTTCCGAGCCCACGTCATCGGATCGTCGTCTTTTGGTTGTCGCAAACTCATTGAAAAAACTCGTCGTACGACCGAATCGATATCGCGTGATATTAACGGATTTTTTTCGGGTTCCAATTCCTTCGATACGACACGTGGTTCGGCCGTACCGTGTTTTCGGAGACTGTGTTTGAGTATCTGATGCTCTAATGTCGCGATATAATCGCAGTAGCCGCATTGAAATCGGTTCGGACGGTGCATTTTGATGTGCGTTTTAAGATATTTAAGACTCTTGAACGATTTTTTACATTCGGGGCACGACAAACCCCTCCGATCGGTCGTCTCGTCCCACACGAAACCTTCGTCATCGTCCTCTTCGGTCACGTATTCGTAAATCGAATCTTCGCCTTCAGAAATGGCCTTACGACGAGTCTCGATCGGATCGTTTTCGCGCATCAGATTAATAATTCGTGCCGGTTTCGCATGTTTCTTACAAATATGGTGTTTTACTTGGTTCCGGTCGCGGCCTTGAAAATCGCAGTAAAAGCATTTAAACGGATGCACGTCGTTGTGCGAAAATCGCATGTGTTGGAAGAATTCGGCGTAATTAAACCATTTTTTGCAGTACGGACATTGTCTACGACTGCATTCGGGGACTAATGTCATGACCCGTACGATTTGCCCATCGTGATCGTTCCGACAGTGCTGCGCGACCATCCACTTGTCGCGTGATTCGTACTCGCAGTAGCCGCATCGGTGTAAAGTTCGTCTCGGTAATGTTCGGAGTCCTCTGTTGTATCTCGGAGGACGATTCAATGGATCCGATTCGTCGTACGATGCTTCGGATAAGTTTTTACCTTCCAATACGATTACTTCGTCGTATGTTTTGGATGGGAGTGTAACTTTGTGCGAATTCATCATTTCGGTTGGTAAATCGATGCCCGAATTTCGGATTGGGTACGATGTTGTCGTGTTGGTTGTTGAATTTCGTTTGCGAAAAAATGGCGAATCGGTTAAAGTTTCGTCTAATGTGGACGATAAAACATTTTTGCCGTCCGATTGCACTTCCAAATGGTCTTCCATGAAGTGCGATTTCGGTACGATCCCGCCCGATACGACGTCCTGCCCACTGCTGTATCCGTCTTCGGATTGGTATTCGATCGATGGGTATCCGATAGCGAAAAGATCCGATTCGTCTCCGTCCGATATGTAAGTGTAATTCACTTTTTTGTCCGATTTCGTCATACGTCGAGCTCTACGAAAATTTCTTTTCGGACCGTTTTCGGGTGTCGCTTGGATTCCGTTGTTTATCGTTTCTTGGGTCAAATTCGGTACGAAATTTTCACCTTCGACCATCTGCACGAGATGAACCACTTCGTTGTCGGTCGCTTGGGTGCCGTCGTTCGTCACTTGAAACACTTGCGCTCCGTCCGAATTTCCTTGCAGTACGACTTGGAGGGTTTGGCCTTCGCCTTGAACCGGAAGTGCTTGGAGGATTTGTAATAACGCTTGCATGTTGTCGGGTGTGATGACCGAAACGTCGGATCCGAGATCGATGATTTGCGGTTGTTGATCGTCCGAATTTCGTACGGACGTTTCGTCGTCTTGGAATTGAGTCAAATCGTCTACTTTTTCTTCCACGAAATTCTCGATTTCGCTCCGATTTTCCAAAATAAACGACCCATCCACTTCCTGTTCGTGCATCCGACGTAATTGTTCGTCCGTCACTATCCGATACGACGCGCCTTCCTCGTCGTTCTCGTCGTGCACCAAATACGTCACTTGACCGTCATCCATTTCGTTTCTCAACGTCTCAACATCCACGATTTCACCCGTCCGACTGTCGTACGCAACAACTCGCGGTACCTCGTCCGAAATTTCATCCTTAGACGAAATTTCGGATAACAAATTAATCCCATCGTCATCATTTCGCTGGGAATCATCAACACGTTGCCAAGTAACTTCGTTCGTCTCTTCGTGTGTGTCGGATACGGGCACTTCCTGCGCATCCGACGGCAACACGACAATTCTAGTCCCATCAGTCGCAGTAACGTGAGTCGCAAATGCACTTTCGGGTACGACTTGAAGTTCGGATTCACCAATATTCGTCTCACTCATTTGGATCGTGTCCGACAACTGAATCGTATCGTACGATTCGGTATTCAAAGCCCCTTCTCCGAATATCAATACGACTTCTTCGTTACTTTGAGGCTGGTTCGAGGCTAACATTTCAGGTACAGATTGTGGACTGGGACTGCATCGAATTTCCATAACATTTGTATTCAAAGCCGAAACCTGAAAAAAATGAATAAAATTAAATTTTGTATTTTTAAATATTAAATTTGCATTTTAAACGACTGTTTCGTCCACTTCACGAGCTTCAGGAACGTTTTGGGTGTTGATTAATACTTGATTTTCGTTTATTTCCATTCGTTGATCGTCTGCAAATTTTATTATTTTTTATTTTTTTATTTTTTTTAAAAAATTATTTTTGCAATTTACCTGAAACGTCGAAAATTCCTTGTTGAGACAGAATTAAATTCACGTCGTTTTGGTTTTCGATTATTTCAACTATTTCTTCTTCTTCTTCTTCGTCCATTTCTGGAATTTTAAAGTTATTTATTTATAAGATTAAAAAAATTTTTTTTTTTTAAATTATTGTTAAAAGCGCTTCTGAAGCGTCATTACGGGTTTGATGATTTTCATTGTTTTTTGAGTGTTTTAAGAATTTTTAGATTTTTCTTACCTGTTTTATGTTTGTTTTAATGTTGGTTTTTGGTTTGTAAATGGTGTTGTTTTAGTGGAAGTTTAGTGATTTCTTGTGGTTTAGTGTAAATCCTACTTTTAGATCAAAATGGCGTCTGCCGTTCTTTTTGTTCGTCATCTTCCTGTTAATGCGTCGTAACTGATTAATTCTTTGGTGTTGGAAAAGGCGCTTTTTTTGGATTTTTTTGGATTTTTAACCGTTGGGGTTTTTTTTTTAATTTTGTTTTTTTTTTTAATTTGTTTTATTTTTGCTTGTTTTTATTCGAAGGTCGTCAATGCTGTATTAATCGAGTCCACGTTTTGTGAATATTAATTTGTTAGTTTTTTTTTTCGTCTTACCTCTATGTTTCGTGGCACGTTATTTTCACTTCTTGTGATTAGTTTTAGTGAAATATTTGTTATATTAAATATTAAAGTTTGATGCAGGATATGTAATGGCGCTATGATATCCGATTTGAACAATTTTGTTAGAAATGGCTCGATCTTGTGGAGCGTGCAAAATCGTCAATAAAAATCACCACGTAACACAAACCAAGATAAGTTATTACGTCATCAATTACGAACAGGTTACGGATCTGTTGCTATGGTAACAGTGGGAAACGTCATAAATTATACAAAATTTAATGGTAAACTGAAAATTTATGATGTAATTAAAAAATTTATTTTGAATTTGCTTATAATGGCGGAGAGACGAGTACTTTTTTGCGGGAAACTCAACGAGCTATGAAGTCGACATTGAAAGCAAAAAAAGTAAATAACAAAAGAAAATTTTAATTTTTTAATAATAATTATTCACAACTTAAATTCCCAGCCTGGCGCTTGTGCGACACAGAAGAAAATATCTTCGTACTTTAAAGTAAAAATCCGAACTTAAACTTATAAACAAAGTAACATTGAATTTACATTCCAGACAAAGACATCGACTACCAGTACTCGTCTTTTCACCATTGTAGACAACGAAGAATTAACTCGACTCAGGTCCGACGATGTTGACCAAATCGGCCCAACACCAGAAGCAATTGCTAAGAAACTATTTCTCAACGAAAACGACACGAAAAAGGCAACAAAACACGAAACGAAATTGAGTTTATTCGAAGAGAAATCCGAAAATTGCAAATTTAAATCCGTTAAAAGACGTTTGGGCGAAGTTTTGTCACCATCTCGGAAAAATCCATCGAAATTCATTAAAAAAGACACGGATTCGACCAAAACCGATGCAAATTTAACATTGATCGAAGAAACTCAAGCAAATAAATCGAAATTAATCGAATTAGAATCATTAACAGTTATAAAAGAAACTCAATTTGAAAATAACACAAATTTCGTTGAAGAAACTCAAATTACGAATGAAATTAAATTGGAATCGTTGAGTGTAATTAAAGAAACTCAATTGGAACTGAAGAAAATCGTGGACGAAACTCAATTTAATGCAAAAAATTCAATTGATTTGTTTGAATCTTTACAAGTGATCAAAGAAACTCAATTAAATGATAATTCAATGATAATTGACGAAACTCAATTAGAAGAAAGTAATAAATTAGATATAAATTCAATTAAAATAATCGAAGAAACTCAATTGAAGAATTTTAACACTGAAAATAAGGAAAATTGCGAAATCGATGATCAATTATTGGAATATTTCGATAAATTATCACCTTTTAAACCCCAGAATAAAAGAAGAAAAGCAAAGTAAAATAAGTAAATTTAAAAAATAATTTTTTAATAATAAAAAATATTTTTCTTTTATTTTCAGGTCGAGTTTAGTGCCTTTTTTAAGTGGATTGAGTCGTCATTTGGTCACAAACATTCAAAAATCGTCTCGGGAAATTATTTTAACAGTCAAAAGCGATGAAGATTCGAGTATTAAGACATGCAAACTCAAAGACTTTTGGTTTTTATTTTATTATTTTAGTTTTTGTGTAATTTTAAAATTTATTTTTTAATTTTAAGGACCCAAACTAATGTGAAAATCAACGATTTTGTTAATATTTTATCGCCATTTGATTCGGACCAAATTGCGACGATCGATAATTCCAATGGATTAATTATTGTTAATCCCGATCATCTAATCTCAGGAACGGCTGTGGTTTCTTCATTATTTTGTATGCGAAAAGCAGTTTTAAGTGAAAAATTTCACTCGTCTGAACCCAGTAATTTTATTATGATTATTGGGAGTTTGATTCATCAAATTTTTCAAGAGGTAAAAAAAATAAATATTTAATTTAATTTTAATAAAAATATTTTTTTCTAGGCATTATATAAACAAGCATTTAAATCACAAGAACTCGAAGCGATTTCTATGAACATTTTAAGACATAATTCGAATTTACACGACATGTAAAAATATTTTTTTTTAAAAACTTAAAAAATTAATGAGATTTACTAAATTTCGAATATAGATTTAACGCTGGATCGAATGAAGACGAAATTATGGATGAAATTCGTAAATTTATTCCCCAAATTCAATCATGGTTTGATAAATTTATTCTAAAACCAAAATATAATGGCGATTTCATTAAAGTCACAAACATTCACGACATCGAAGAGAATATTTGGTCTCCTCGTTTCGGAATTAAAGGGAAAATCGACGTGACTGCTCAAGTCGAGATTCACAAACGAGGAAAACGACAAGAAAAAGTAACAGATTTTAAAATTAAAATTATTTTTAATTTTTTTAATTTATTTTTTAATTTTAAAATTTTTATTAGACAATTCCAATCGAATTAAAAACAGGAAAATCATCATTTTCGCCCGAACACGAAGGACAAGTAATACTTTATTCAATGATGAGTGGCGATCGACGAACCGATCCTGAAGGTGGACTTTTGGTGTATTTAAGGCATTCAAAATTTCATTTTTTTTTTATTAACCAATAATTAAATATTTATTAATAATTAGGGATGGAAAAACGCGAGAAGTGAAAGCGGAACATAACCATAAACGAGGATTGATTCAACTTAGGAACGAATTAGTTCACTTCATCGACCAAACCGTTAATTCAAATGAAATTTCAATCCCATCGTTACCAGAAACACTAAACAACGAACGTTTATGCTCTAAATGCCCTTACGCGACTGTTTGTTGTCTTTATAAAAGGTATTGAAAATCAAATTAATTCAAATTAAATATTAAAAAAATAAATTTTTAATTTAAGTTTTGAAAGAAACAATTTAACTGAAGATCACTCAATGCATAAATTAATCCCACAATTCACGGACCATTTATCAGAACTCCATAAACAATATTTCATCAAATGGCAACATCTTCTTAACCTCGAAGCTTCATCGGGCAAAAATTTCAGTTTCCTCAATGCAGTTTATTGCCAAACGAGTGACGAAAGGGAGAAAAAAGGATTGGGTTTTAGTCAAATGAAAATCGAACCATTGATCGAAGAAACGAGCAATGGATTATTTATGATGAAATTCAGGAAAACATTGCAACACGAAAATACAGATATAACAATAGGTGAAATGGTGATAATAAGCTGCGAAGCAACTAAAGAATTCGCAATTGCCAGTGGAACTGTTCGAGATGTCGACGAAACGTTTGTCCAAGTCGAAATTGACAAGTAAAACAAATTTTAAAAAATTTATTTTTAATTAAATTAAATTTTTTTTACCAGAAATTTAAGTCTTCGATCCGATTTTTCGTCAATTGTTTTTCGATTGGATCGTTATTCTTCAGGATCAATTGCAGCCATTGCAGCTGGAAGTTTAATTAAGTTAATAGAAAATAATGAAAAAGCAGCTAAGTTGAGAAGACTCATAATCGATGGTGATAAACCGTTTTTTATTGATAAATTAACGGATAGTGTTTTAAAAGGTAATTTTTTTTTAAAAAAATATTTAAAATAATTTTTTAATTTTAAATTTTTAGGGAAGAAAATATTAAAAAGTTTAAATATTTCGCAAACTCGTGCAGTGCTTAAATCGTTAACGGCTCAAGATTATTATTTAATTAAAGGGATGCCTGGAACTGGTAAAACATCGACGATTGTTGCTTTAGTTCGATTGTTGGATTTATTGGGTTATTCGGTGCTATTGACAAGCCACACTCACACGGCCGTTGATAATATTTTAATTAAATTAAAAAATTACGGAATTGATTTTCTAAGGTTGGGAAAATGTTCGAAAATTCATAAGGAAATTTGGCCATTTGCAGCTGAGAAATTAGTTGGGAATTTGAAGAGTGTTAAAGAATTAAAGGATTTTTATTCTTCTAAGGTATTTTTTTGTGAAATTTTATAAAATTAGTTTTTTTAAGGATTTTATTGTTTTTTTTGAATGTATAGAAAATTTATGCAAATACATGTCTCGGTAGTAATAGGAATTTTTATGGTAAAAAATTCGATTTTTGCATCGTCGATGAAGCTGCTCAAATCGTTCAAATTATTAGTTTGGGTCCTTTATTTCATTCTGAAAGATTTATTTTAATCGGTGATCCCTTACAATTACCGCCATTGGTCCAAAACAAAATGGCAAAGTTTGTATTTTATTAATTAAAAAAAATTTAATTTTATAAATTTAATTTTTAGGTCAAAAGGAATGGATCAAAGTTTATTTTCACTTTTGGATTCACCCGATACAACTATCGATTTAACGGTTCAATATCGAATGAATGAGTGAGTTAAAATTAAATTAAATTTAAAATAAAATTAAAAAAAAATTTATTTTAGGGTTATTATGAATTTAGCGAATCAATTGGTCTACGAAGGTAAATTAAAATGCGGATGTGATTCAGTTGCTGAAAACACATTAAAAATACAAAATTCAAAATACAAATCGAAAATATTTTCAACTTTACTAAAAGATTCAGTGATATTTATAAACACAGACTCAATTCCAGCACTAGAAACGAATAATAACTCGGGAATTACGAATAAAATCGAAGCCGAAATAATTTTTCAAATTATAAACGAATTTTCTAAAACCAATTTCAACATGTCAGAAATAGGGATTATTTCAGCATATTCGGCTCAAGTGAAATACATTCGTGAATTATTAATTAAAATCAACTCAAATGTCGAAGTAAACACAGTCGATCAATATCAAGGTCGGGATAAGGAAGTTATAATTGTATCATTCGTTCGTAGCACTAATTCAAATAAGGTAAATATGAAAAAAAATCAATATTTAATAAATTCAATTATTTATGTTTTTAACAGTTGGGTGAAATTCTATTCGATATACGACGAATAAACGTTGCCATAACAAGAGCCAAATGCAAATTAATTCTTATTGGTTCAATAACAACTTTAAGCAATTATCCACCACTGAAAAAATTAATTGAAATTCAAAATGAAAATATCATTCATTTCGGGTCTTCTTTTCATCAATTTTTGTATTAATTTTTTTTTTAAATTAATTTTTATTTTTATACTCAAAATAAATAATTACAAAAATTTTTGAAAATTATTCTATTTATTAGCGACAACAACTACAATTTAATTTCTAATTAATTTTTTTTTAAGAAAACAATTTTTTTCATTTTATTTTCTTCTTTTTCTTAGAGAAAAATATACTTACCTTTAATGGAAATCATCATAATTTTCGCGCTTAAAAAATTAAATGCTGAAATTTCAGGTAATTTTTCGTCTATATAAAAGAGTGTTTTTTTTATCTATGTCTTGGTGCATAAAAGGCCTTTTTCTCGAAGCATAAAATGGAATTCTTATCTCGAAGCATAAAATGAGTTTAACTGAATTTGTGACAATAAAAATTAAAATTAAAAATTAAAATTTTGCCAATTAAATTTTTTTTTTTAAAATTGAAAATAATATAAAAATGTCACAATTTCGTTTAAACTAAACCCTAATTTAAAAAAAAATATAAAAAAACAAATATAAAAATTAATCTAAAAAATTTGCATTTTAAAGAAAAATCTTCAACATCCAACAGTTGGCTCTGAATTCCGTGGTCTCAGCAAACCCCGGGCCACCCATTCATACACAACCGAAGACCTGCAATCATACGGAACGCCAAAAACGAATTTTCAATCTAATCTTTACTAGGATAAAGTATTTTTTAAAAGTAAATACATTCTCGCTCGCATTTCATTCAATTACTAAATTAATTATTCCATTAAAAACAGCGCTCGCCAATACAGTATCGGATCCAAGCGTATTACAATACAATATTGCGAGCGCTTCAAATAGAAATGCTGACGAGAAAATTTACACAACTTATTCTTAAAGAAACTAACCAAAATTTATTTTTGGTGTTCAAATATTTAATATGGGATATAAAAAAAAAAAATTTGGAAATTCAAAAAATTTAATAATTAAAAAAATAATTGATTTAAATGAAAAAAAAAAATCCCACATTAAATAGACCAACTTCGCATATCACTTAACATTAGAAGTGATCAGACAAATATAAACTGATCACTTCCATGACTATCTCCATCAATCTCATTGTTATGTTTTACCCTATTTTTAGGCCCGTCGATTATTTCGCACGACAATTTCATATCCAATGCAACCAAAGACAGCATATTCGCGGTCCTCTTCAACTTGTCCTTGCGCCTGTTTATAAACAATGGCCCCAAAGTAAATCAACAGTGAAAAAAAACACATACATTTCTTTTTTTATTCTTTACAGAAAAAATGTGGAAAAAATATGGAAATATATGTCTAAAGTGCTTTAATCAAAGCACTTGGGTTAAAAGGAATAGGAATAAAAATATGAATGGTCGAATCATTTACTATTAATACAAAAATTTTAAAAAATAATAAATAACAATATTTTAATAATTCAAAAAAAAAAATGTAAAAAAAAAAAAATGGACTCCAAACAGGAAAGCAAAAATCGCAAAATTTAAGCAAAAAGCGCTTTATTAAAACCCCAAAAAAATTTTTGATTGATATGTCATTAAATTGAAATTTAATTTAAAAAAAAAAAATAAATAATTTAATTAATTAATTCGGCCATTC